>JAHQZX020004351.1:0-33105 GCA_019804575.2 Pseudotulostoma volvatum
GATTATTCTGGTATTCAAGGCGTAACCAAAATACAGCGAAGGGCTAGAACCAAGTTGGTAAAGTGAGGTGGGGGGGGGGGGGGGGTGGTTATCCGGAGGGGTGCTCCTTAGATTTTCCCTCAATCATTCTCGTGTCCAAGTATAGATTAGAATAGCGTTGTACTGTTGCGTCACTACCTTCACCTTTCCCTCGTTTCTTTCTCTTTTCCTTATACTAGGGTGGTCGAAATAGCACTGCGATATCTTTGCAAGAGCTCCCTATAGAATTTTTATTATTACATCACCTATCTATCTAAAATTGGGGTTATATATATTTATAGGGAAAAAACGAATCTTGTCCCTACCCCTTGATTCAGTCCGCCGTTATATAGCGATCACTGTGGCATAAATTATCGTATGTTAGTACTAATTATACGTAGAAACTATGATATAACGCGCTGACACTTTAATTAAACTTGAAATCTTCCAAATAAAAAACTGAGTATTGGCTTGGGGCTTTTTGTCCGTGAGAAAAGCGGGGTGAAGAGGCTTGACACTCTCTTCTATGTGGAGGCTGGCTTCTTGCTCCTGCGGGAAGACACGTGAGCCGAGCTCTGATTAAAAGAGGCAATGGCCACGTGCACAGGAGAAGAAATACTATCAAGTAACATCCAGGTTGCATGTACATATTGTACATGTATATATATGTACTGTACATAGCTTACTAGCTGAATCAGTACATCTTCATCACATGGAATGCAATATTTTGTGAAAAGGGGACGAGAAAACAATTAGGCGCCTATGATGTGAAATTATTAGCTTGCTTTAACGTAGATTATATAGATAGGTTTTTCAACCAGAGGCTTCATTGACAAATATCTACTAAATAATAAATCCGGACTTCACAAATGAAGTTTCCAAAGCCAAAGCGAGCATGAAACAGCATACATTAGTAGTATGTAAATTATTGAAAACCATATGCAACTGCTAATACCCGATGATCGCCTTCCCCGCTTCCTATATATACTTCTGCGGATATTACTGTGTCATACATGATCTTAGACTACAGCCACAGCCAGCGCAGATCGTTGCTCTTCAGGCAGATATAGGTCAGTGATGAATATACCTGCACATATGTAAACATACCTTAGGTTCGTAGATTCATAACATTAGCTACTCAATGTTTAAAGTAGTATATACCCCATCCCTTGTGGTATAGTAGTACATACCAGCAACGCCATGCTGTATACGGAACCCCATACTGCGGCCTAGATGTATTTATTCTGCACATTATATTGGTACCTACTGTAGTTAGATACATACGGGTTGAATATTCATACGTAGTACACATAATAATTAGGTACTGATACAGGTAAATTTCGCTATCATAAGAGGTCCTATTTGAAATAAAAATTCAAGTCTACAAGACTTCATTTCGATATGGTGACGAAGAATTAATACTTCAGCACATTATACTAGTGTCAAAATTCCAAAAGGGTGTAAACTTTTAAGGCAAGTGGCAATAGTTGCGTATTTTGAAGGTCAAGGCTTATATATACAAGAGAAAGATAGACACCTGTGCTTCCACTATCTAAACAAACAATAAGATTTCAATCACGAAAAGGTAGCAAGAGAGATTCAAGGAAATAAATCGACGCAACTTTTTGGACCTCCGCAAATGCATGATTAAAGACATTTTGCTAAACCCCACCTTTCTTCCCTTTTTTCTTCACATTCGTCATCCCACATGATTGTGTCGTTCATCCAATGCGACTATCCCATTAAGATCGCATGATAGAGCTTCGGCTGATGCAAACAAGGAATACCGACGTATACAAGCAACAATATGAGTCATCTCGGATGCGCCAGGATTTTTTTCTTTTTTGCAAGGAAAAAAATGACAAGAGATACCATTGGCAACAAATTAAAGAGCAAGAGCATTGATCTCACCTCAAGCCCTCTGTAGGCCTTTTTCTTCCTCCACCTTGATAAAACTTCCCTTTCCTCTTTTACTCTCCCCTTGTTTATCGCCGTTTAGATATTAGTATTACTGAGACACATGGATGTTTAGGAATGACATAGAACATCACATCATAAAGTCGAATGTGAGGTTAGCTTGCGACCCGGAGACATGGTGATTATAGGATGCAAGGATGGGAAGGAATATCTCAGCAAATGGCGAAAAATGTGAGTGATTAGGTCAAGTAACCAACATCCTGGATCAAAGTTCGCTTCTGTCGTTCAATATCGGATCTCTTCCTCATGCGTTCAGTATCATAAGCATCCGCTCCTTCGCGGCTTCCCCAAGCAGTCTGCAAATCGGAGTGTCACGTCAGTGGCTGTGGCTTTTCAATATAACTACGTATGAAGGAGTACGGCCTTCCGGTAGCACAGAGACAGCGGTGCCTAGTTTGCAGTGGATGATACGTATGAACCAAGGAGAGTAGAGAGGTGAAGGTGGACACGTAGGCCATCTAGAGACACGACATTCATCCTAACAATTTGGCGGTGGCATAGAATCAGATCGATCAGGTGGGAAGTGAAGAAGGGTGGAATGTTAGGTAACGGGGGAAGAAGAGGAGGGAGTGGGGGGAAAGGTGTGAGACAACGGCTTCCTCGTTCCCCAGAAGGGATTTCAAAGATGCAAGCTGGCACCAAACGAAAAGAATCTGGAGTGGGGGGAGGGAGGGGCTTGTTGTGGAAGGGAGTAGAAAAAGACTCGGAATTGACGGATATCTTGCACTCTTGAGAGCTGCGGAAAGGTAGCCAGCCTATGAAATCGTGTAAGGGATTCTAGAGGGGCCAAAGAACTTGCTTTTTCCCACTGGGATGACCGGAACCTCCGTTCCACGTCAATACTGATCCGTTAAAAGAGTGATTGTGGCTGGAGCCATGAATGCAGGGAAGGGTCTCTAACGATATAAAATAAAAACAAAGCAAAAAAAAAAAGTTGAGAACGTCCGGCCGCCCTGGTTCCTTCCCAAAAAGGGAGGGCGCTAGGGTTTCCCGGAGGACGTGCAGCTTAGGGCCCCTGCATTCCCTCATCCGCAAGCATCCTTTCCCATCCGAGAAATTTTCACATACACACGATGGAAGAAATCCGAGGAACGGTTTGAAACAGCGTATCATTCGGAATGCTCAAAATTAAAGGGGATGGACCAATGAGTCGACAGCTGAACAGCTAAGCGCCTTGACGAACTTACCACGTTGAGAGTTAAGACCGCGTACATCTTGATGGCACCATGAAAATACCCGAACAGAATCGACACCGGCAACAGAAGGGAATCAGCGGGATAACGGAAGTAATGCCCGACCAGCTTGATAAACTTGGTGATCAGCATCCACACAAAGAGCGTGGTCATCGAGAACCAGCGTGTATCGCTGTCCCACTGCGCAGTGGCCTGTCGACAGAGGTAGACAAGCGCCATATCACCAAGAAGCGCTGGCGGCGACAGGGTCGTCAGATGGACGGCGTACGTGCTCCACGGCTGACGGCTACAACACAGACCCCCCCGCCCCCCTTTCTGTTAGCACACGATGCACCTTCGTCGTTTCCGTTCAGTCCCTACGATACTCGCTGTCTGGAGATGGGTTGGGTATTCGTGTGGGTTGCTTAAGTGCCTAATTTCGGTACAACCCACCCTCCCAACAAAGCCCTCGTGCGTTTGGCCCACTGTCCTGGATCCGGTCTTGTTCTCCATGGTCCCGCTACACGACAGATAACCGATATGGACCGGCATCCTCAATCCAGAGAACCAAAGCAGTACAAGGCCAGGCAGAATAGGAGCAAGAACAAGAGCAAGATGAGACAAGGTGGTATGATCTCAGGTGAGACGATGCAAGGGGGATGCAGATGAGATGAGAGAGGAAGAAAAGAAACGGGCATATACGACTTACATCCAAATGTGCCTCTCGCTGAAAATGCTAGTCAGATTACTCCGCCAATTGCTCCGTGACCACCGTGCACACTGCTTCAGGAATTTCGAGTTGTCCTCCAGTGTTGTTAGAACTTCAACCTCCGGGTGATACTGGATATACGTATCCCAACCGTGAGATACCATCCATCGAGTGATGAAGTTGTCGTCGTCCGCATTCAAATGGTACTTGCCCCACCACCAATCCTCGTTCGTGAAAGCACCCTGGAAGCCCTTGTCTTGCAAGATTCGGGTCCGGTAGGCCACAGTCCGACCGGAGAGACAGGGAACACCACCATCCACACGAGTTGTAGCTGCACAATCAAAGTTCCTCCGTTCAAGATATAGGGCCCCCAGGAACCCCCAGACGCGCTGAGAAAAGGCGGGTGACACAGCCCGACGCAGTCGTTGACAGGTGCCGACCCCACCATATTTTTCATTCTTGTCGAATGGTGCCAGAATCCAAGGTAGTGCTGTTGGAGGCCAGATCACGTCATCATCCGCGAAGACGGTGATAGGAGTTCGAACCTCTGGGATTGCTTGGGCCATCTGGCGCCGCTTGTTCGGGTGGGTGATGGTGAAAAGGCGGATTCGTTTCGATTTCGAGGCTGGCATGTCATCGAGCATTTTTTCGGCTTTCTTCCGGTTGGCGTCTATGGTCACAAGAATGAGTTCGGCTGGCCGATTCTCGAGGATAGTCCGAATCGTCTCCAGCAGGCCATCCCCGCATCCATCGAGGGTTGGAATGATTACAGTGACGTGTTGCGCAGTCAACGTCGGATTCTCCGGCAAGGGGATAGGCTTAAAAGTGTAAAATGCGAATAGGTTCACCACTAAACGGAAATAGCGGTAGAAACTGTGGACTGAGGTTAGTACCCAACGTTCCTTCAATTACAAAGACCAATAGGTGAGCTGTATAGCTACCACTGTCTCCAATGGTAAAATGGGAACCGACTGCTCCGAAAACAGCCACCATGGTCAAGATCAAACCGAAAATATGTACTGACAACAGTGCAATGAACACTCGCATGAACGGGAAGGCCATGATGCAGCTATCGCTGTGGCAAAGAGAACAACGCCCTGCACACCTCCCATAGAACAATTATCACTGCAACTTTGTGGAAATGGAAGTAAGGCGGATATCAGGGACACCGTGAAAAGGGGTGGCCAGGCAATTCAGAGCGACAATGGAAGGACACTGACAAGCAGGAAGAAGTCATGCAAGTTCTTCGGCGACAGCTGAAATGAAGAGCTAGAAACAAGCAAATGGATAAGAAAGAATGCTTCTTGAATAGAGAACGACTTTTTAGAAGGGATGAGACGAAAAAAAAGGCTCATGTCTGTCCACACAATGGCATTGATATGTTCTTTCCGTTTCCTTCCTTTTACTCTCTTTCGGTCTTTTTTCTTTTTTTTTTTTTTTTCCTTTTATATTCGTAGCTATCTATGGTTCGGTAACAGCTCCATTTGGGGACACAACTAAGGCCAGGACCCGAAGAACTGCGTCTAGAGGCAGGAATGATGCCATAGAGAAGACAAGACAAATAAGAAGGGTGAAATAGCAGGGAAATAAATAGAAATAGTGAAAACGGGAAATAAAAAACAAAAGAAGGGAAACGAAACACAGAAAGGAAATGAGCCTGAAGAAGAAAAAGGAAGGGTTAGTGGGCTGTTTGTCGTTTTGAGTGTCATGCATAATGTATTTTTTCTTCGCGTGTCATAGCCCTGATCTAGATGCGGGAGGATATTTACACTACAAGAATAGAGGCAGATATGAAGTGGAGCACGAGGATGTGACATGCGAACAGGCATGGGGAATGACACTATAATTTCAGAAGAAGTATACTTGCGGTGACCGTGCGGAAGGATTAATTTCTTCAAAAAAGCTAGCAACTACCTAACATACGACTACATACCGGTCGGGAACCAGCTATGGGGTAGTAAAAATCTTCACGAGAAATGACTGTGAAACAGAAGTGACAAAGAACCGAAGGGAAAAAAAAAAACAAGAGAATGCCCATGTTCAGTGGTCAATGCTCTCAAAATTAAAAAGTCGGCTTGCAAAGCGATTCGAAGGATCACATAGGCCCTGCAAACGCAGGGAAAGGGGGCCATCAGTTCATCCGCTGGGCGAGCAAAGAAAGAGAAAGCTACTAATAGGATTGACTGCAAAAAAAGAAGCTCTTCCTTCACCTGCTGCTTCGTTCTTATTAGTGGCTGGTTTTCTTTTTTTTATTTTTTTTTGTTTTGTTTTGTTTTGTTTTGTTTTGGATTGGATTGGTATATGTTGTGCACTCGTGTCCACTATCCATATATAGACAAGGAGAATAGACACGAAGAAGGAAGGGGACCAGAAAAATAGAAAAAGAAACGAAAAAGGATTTTGTAGATGTTTGGTAAGGCGATGCCCGGCAAAGATCTCTCCGGAGACAAGGTCCGATCTGATTGGTGTAATGCAGCTCCAGTCCGTGAGAGTATCAAACGACCTTCCGTAGTGGCGCTCGATTGACACAACGCGTGGACACACATGCAGATGGTCTGACAACAATCTACTATTCATATCTTGTCTGGTATCGACAATTTCTTTTTTTCCTGTTTTCTTTTTTTTTTTCTTTTTTCTTTTCTTTTTCTCCTTTCTGTCTTTCCCCTTTTTTTCTTTTTTTTTTTTTTTTGCTTTTGGTTTTCCTCCCCTACTAGAATGCTTGATAGTCCAAGCGATTATGCTGCGTTATATCATTCCATTTACTAATGCAATCCCGTTCTTTCTTTTGGCTTTCCTTATGTGTGTTTGTGTGCGATTCGTTCGATCTAAAAGCAATATACGTGGTGGATACACACATATCCCGGTGTCATCGCCCTCTTTTACTTGGCTTGTTCTCGGTCACTCTATCGATAATGTGAACAACACCGTGTCGCTGGTATGTTGGGACATGCACTGGCAAGCGCTACAAGCGCCAAAGAAATTTGTGCTTTCAGCAATACATCACATACACAATAACAGGATGGAAGGGTCCAAAGGAAGCGAAGCCGGAGAAAAACAGTCTCGCAGTGACAGCTTGATCTATCATTTAAGTTCTGCAGATGAGACCAGCTCCTCTGCAAGTTCCCACGAGGGTACTGATCGTCTGTACGAGCCAGGACGACAAACAGGGAGTACTAATATGTACAAGATGTACATACATCCCTAGATTTAACATTTCGAATTTAGAATTTGGCTGCTTGATCTCCCAAGCTCTCGGGGGCTAGTACCTCGGGGCAAACATTTGACCTGGACAGTATGTGTAGAAGTACTATAGAATATTACTAGCGCATATACGTACATGTACCTACTTGGAACTAATCAATCGTTCTGTATTCCTTTGAACCTCCCTTCCCGACACGCTTGGTTAGATGCCGGCACGGAGAAATGTAAAACACAGGACAGATCCGATCTTGCAACTGATCAGTCGGTCAGTCTATGATACAGGTAAGTATATCTAGAAGAATTGATTTTGGCAAACTCGGTGATCCGTCTCATGGAGCATACTACGCGGGGTTAGCAAGTTAATGAATGATCCCTGATCAAGAAGTCAGGGATGGAAAGTTTGCTTGCTTGCATGCATGGCAAGGTTCAAACTGGGGACTTGCACGCTGGACAACAGAGTCTAACTCTGGGGGGTAGTTACTGTGTAACCGTCCCAGCGTCTCATTGTGATGAACGGAGACTTTTTTATCATGGATGAACGGCCACTAGTAGTCTTGTGGTGAAGCTGATCCGAGCTAGCTGGTGATCGTCAGTTATCCATCCCATGAGCCGTTAGACTGATCGGGGTTTGTTTGGTTTTATATTATTAAAAAGCATGGGTTGCTACATAACATGGGATAACCTACATGTGATACTACATAATGGTATCATGGAATTCTAGCACTGACACAGAGCTTCCTTGCTTCCTTGCTTCCTTGCTTCCTTGCTTCCTTTTCCTTTCGCATTGGTACACCGCGTCGGTGCTGTCGAAGAAATGAAATGGTGTCGGTAACCAAACAACCTTTCCCACAACTGGTAATCAACTCCATAACTATACATATATACTAGTGTCGGTGTAATGTTATCAGTTATTATCATAGCATCTTAGCCCTAGTATTATTTCTATTATTATTCCCGCTATTATTACCTCGAGCTGTTTTCAAGATTGATCGGGGTCGATAGTTTACTCTATACCCGTTAAATAATAATCAGTGATGCCCATGTTTCGCAGGAAACTTTTTTTGAGGTCAGCCAGGTACGGAGCGGATTTGATAGTGCGCTCTCCAAACCCCCGAAGCGGAGCCGTTCTTACTATCCTATCGTTCTGAGAGGAGATGGGATTATTACAGTAGTAAGGAAGTAATACTAGCAATATTATGAATGAGAACGAGGGATACCGGAGTCAGCCGTCATTCAACCTCGGGCGTTTTCAATGCTAAACGCCATTATTATTATTGTGTGATAAGAGAAGTTAGCGAAATCCATGTAATAATAAGTTACACCCCGCTATTTTAGTCCTGAATACCTAAGAATTAATGTATTGCCATGTGGGCCAGGATAGGATGGCACGGACCGATTACAGTGAACGGAATCCAATGGCGGGATCCAGGATGTACCGATCCATCAACGCTAATCGAGCAATCAATGTTCTATGATTAAATAGCCTTGCGACATATGATCCATATTATTATATTTATGCGAGCATAAAAAATGGAAACATGGAGGACCGGGCGCATATGGGCTTACCTAAGTTGGGCTAGCACCAGGTGTGGGTGCCATGAGAAGAACGCATCTCCTCAGTTGTGAAATAAATTGGTAGCATATTCAAGCGCATTGAATTCTTCTGTTATTAACCACAGGACTGTTAAATATTGGGAAGTTCTGTAATCGCAGGAACTTGGGGGGGGGTTTTTTTTTTTTTGAATAGTAACGGGGAAGTGTCTGTCTATAAGCAGGAATCTAAATTCAATCAGGCTTGAGTTTTGCCCAGGTTGGGATTAGCGATGGCATTACTAAGCAAACCGAATGAGCTGGCTGGGATCCGAGTTCCTCACCATAGAAGCCGTGCGGAAGCTGCAACCCACATACATATAGCAAGCATACAAGCTGTCGGTCTCTGCGGCTGCGCCCTTGCGGCCTCGTTTTCGTTTCTGAAATGGTGCGCATGTACTGGTTGAACTATATAACACCACTAGTAGCCGATAGGTCCAATGACCGAGTAAGAACTGGTTCCATCCGAGAGTCTAGACACTGCATATCGTCTGAGCTCAGCGCTTCGATTGGGTCCTTACTAAACACTCGCCCCGAGCCACAAGTTATAAGACCACACACGGGAACCGTCTTGAAGCAAAGGGCGCCAGGAGCGGTTGCAAACAGGCTCGGAATTGAGGGGACGATTGACGAAGATGATTCGGAATCAATCAGCATGAAATGGCCGCAGTCGATTTGAGCTAAATAGCAAGAAAGCATGTAATTATTACAATGAATCGAAAGGCGTGCGTACCATCAGAGTGCAAGTATACTCTAGGTATAAAATCATGTAAGCGGTATATGATCATTGCCTAATTGGTGGTATTATTAGCAGTACACATGTACCAAGTAACCTCATTCATAGCAACTGTAAGGGACTTTGCATGAAACACACAGGATCGCTCGATTAAAATTGTTCGTCGATTTGGTCACCGAGTCTTCCTCCTGTTTCATCTCAAGGCTGGGCGGCATTTCAGTCAAAGGAAAGAGGCCTCTCGGAAAAAGACCGACAAATCGGAATAAGGTCACGATCACAGTAATTTGGATATTGTGCATTAGTTTTATTAATATATTTCCAATGGCAATAATAGTAATAATAACGATCTCTCTTTCATCTTTAAATGATTTCTTGGGCCTCAAATTAAAGCACGGAAGAGCGGAGATTCTACTGCTAATGTAATACAGTATATGCTGTAGTATGCTCCGTCCGCCAACAACATACTGAAGGAAGCCGATGGCTCATCCGGATCGAACGTTTCGGCCGCTTCTTTCGACCGGAGAGTCTTGCGAGGTACAGTACCAACCCACGCCCCCACAGCTCTGGGGGACGTCGTGTACGGAGTGCTCCGTCAACTGCTAGTTACTCAGCTAGTGTAACTTTAGGACTTGATGATGTACTCTGGCTCGCTTGGGTGCCGAGATCCGCCACCTACTCGTGCAACTCCGCGAAGATAGACCCTTTCGGCACACGATCCTTTCCCATCTTGGGAACTCGTTCAGTTTGTCTGCTCTCCCGATGACACCGACCACCTGTCTCCTCCCTCCATTTCGGATCGTTATGGAGGGATTTTAGGAATCCAAGATCCTTCTCCAACTCCAGTTCCACGGCCATCTAGCCATTCGGTGCCCTTGGGCCTCAAGTCGGTCCCGAAGAGGATGCGCCATCCTCTAGAAAACCATTCTAGGAGGACTCCGGACTATGATCACAAGTTCAACAAGTCGCTCCATGGCAAGAATGCCGAAATAACGGCGCCCACACCAGTGGGCTAATAAACTGTTCGGCACTGTACCTCGTAGCTAAAAACTTTGCTAGTTGGGACCCGCAGCCCAATTCTGGATCCGGTCTGGAATGTCAGTAGTGTCCCGTGATGATATGACATGCAGGGCTTGGAGTTTGTACAATGTCGATCAACGGATCCGCCTCCACCACGAATACCAAATGGCAACAATTCCTTGTTTCATCAAATTGAGAGGAATCTTACGGAGGCATCGATCGTTATTATTCCGTTCATTGTACTTTGCAATCATGACATTACTGGTGGGAACCATGACCTTGTTCTATCCAGAATCATGGGAGGACGATAACCCGCTAGGGTCACTTGAAATCCATCTATGAATTCATCGTGCATCTATCTACCTTGATAGACACGCCATGTATGGAATATATGTAACACGGATCCTAGAGGATTCAAGCCTGTGTGCGAGTCCGTGCCGATGTAAACACTGGTCTATCTATCTATAGGCATAGGCCAAACATTTCGATGAGACACTTTAGCTACTACAGAGAAACGCTAAGCCTGCCATACCCCTGCTAGGGAAAACAGCTGGGACCTTTCGGAATCGGCTTCCTGTTAAGTACTTTATTATCTGCATACCTCGATTCTGCCTTACGATCCCAAGCCCCGAGAGTCATCTGATAAGTTCCTCGGAATGGCAGCACCTGCCTATATAGAAGCTGGAAAGAAGGTTGATCCCCGTCTACTATGATATTGCGGAGCATGACAGTCCACAAATCTAGAACACTGATCTCCGCTTACCTAAATGATAGGCCATCCACCCTTAGAAGAGACTTTGTGGCTTCTCACTTGCAATACCCATACTCCCCCTCCTCCGGGTCGCTGCATGTTCATTTGATCAACCCGTCAGCGTATCATGCCTGCATGATTAGATCATGCAGCTAGCCATATTCGTGGTGTTTGCAAAGAAATTACTCTAAGATCCGTCTGCACGTCGAAGTATAGCCTCCCTCGTCATATACCGAATGAAACGATGTCGTGGTACCAATATGTAACTATGCATGGTGGTTTTGGTGCACGAACGTCTTGATCTCGAATATTTCCTCAATCGACAACTCAAATCCTGTTAAACCTAAAACAGCAGGATCAACCAAGCTTTACCTTGTAGGGCTAACTTTAACCTAATATGTCAAGTACATATACTCATGTAGCTTAAAAAAACCACACAATGAACTCATCCGAAGTACTACCTTCTGGCGTCAATAATAATGCGAGCTAGGCAGATGATCTGATCTGGGATCATGCATGAACATAACGTGAGACCTCGGTACCCTCTATTCGATTAAAGGCATAGATAAGAGAACGCATATATAGATATACATATTTCTACCAACTTATAGGCAGTAGACACATATCCCCTTAGCAACTTAAAGATCGTGCGCAAGCAGACCGTATAATTGCGAACGTAGACAGCTGGTGATCATAGGTAAGCCAAGTATATTTAATTATGGTTGTTGGCATCTCGACCACAAAGAGTACCTAATGTATACATATATCTACCCATGGGTGTATAGGGATGTCCATGTGACTCTTCGAGTCAATCCAAACAAATTGCACCTGGATATTTTCGAAAAAGGATCAAGGTCTGGTTATTTTACCAAGGTGGCTTAAAGAAGGAAAAAAAAAAGTGTATGTACATTTTGAAAGTATGTAGCACCTAGTATCATATATAACAATGTACGTGTATCTACATACAGTACATGCATCTAATAGAATCCTCATCCACTCACATGATCACATAAGCGAGCCGCTTCACACCAAGGCGGGCACACGAGCCCAAAAGCACTGTGCAGTCAGCCGAACTAGGACGAAGAAAGAGTGATCGAGAGAGGGGAATAGGGGTGCAAACCCATGAATCGCATGTCCATCATAGCCGCAATGCTTAATACGGATAGTGAGCTCAAATAATGCTCTAATAATAGGCGAGTCGCCTTAATTAAGGAGTCTCCTATGAGAGTAATACACATCAAAACATATACAATATATACTTAACCAATAGCAAATGCTATACTGCAGTATATTCCCCGAAGGACAAAGAGTTGCGACCAAAAACACTTTTTTCAGTATCCTAAGCTACTATCACTCTGAGTCGCACCAACTACTAAATGTACTACCTGGACTTTTATTCTACGTTGGGATCATTTAGAAAGCTTTCATGACTAGGTAGCTGTAGCTTTGAACTGTAGTCACTATTTCTGGTAACTCAAGAGCACTAGAGCTAAAGTAATATGAAAGAACCAGTAGGTCTAACCCGCCATAACAAATCAAGGCATCGAGGCTTAAACTACCCAGATACGGAGATTCGAATACATTATCGTGGGCGTCCCTAGCTTAGTATACATCTGTGATCTATAGAGATGATTAATTCCAGAGCATGACCAGTATGATATAGGTATAAATAAGATTCCTATAGGGCTTTTCTGAGTATGAAAAGGAGAGGTCATAGTGAATATCGAGGGGAGATGGTGAGAAAATCCGGCCTTCCGGAACTACTACACACTACATAACTATTCAATTTCACGATGAATATTTTGGAGTCCTCTTCCGTCGAAGGTGAGTAGAGTCAAATCTACAGCTCGGGATTTCTCTCGAACCATCCTTTGACAAAAGGGCTGTAATAATATGTTAGCGATCCTAAAACAACTATTAACAGGACAGCTCATGCCAACGGTCACTTGCAGGTTGCATTTTGCTGAAGCTGAAACCGCACCTCAAAGATGCAGATACACATCCCGCCTCGATTCGATTTGAGTGATGCTCTAGTCAAGCCTAGATAAGACGATTTAATTATCGCATCACGATTTCGGTATCGTAGGTCTTAAGGTATGGGGGCTATATATTAACCATGTACATGTAATAATCCCAAGATGGTCGCATGTTTTAATGAATTGAACGCAACGAGCTAGTACAGATATATTATGGGAAGTACCTATCTAATATAGTAGTCTGTGTCCGTGATGGAGATGGTATAACTCCGATTCGTTTCCGGGCACACCATTTCCCTCTAGCGAGCTGCAATCATCTCGGCCTTAAGCAAAATCAGCTAAGGCCTGAAGAACTTCACAAGCACCCTGAATAGAACGTATGTACAAGATTATATCATAGGCCCAAGTATACATCGGTATCTTGCAGCTAAGACTTTCTTCAATGAATTTCTGTACGACTCCGTCTAGAACTTCCTAGTATTTATTAGACTGCGCTAGTACTAGTATAATTCTAGAAGGAAAGAAATAAATAAAAAGAGCCATAAGCTAACTGAGAAGCTTATTAAGTAGTGATCATACATGCCTCTGGAGTATTAAACGTTCTAGACCCCAGCTTGGACAATCAAGAAGCCTCCTGGTTATTACACATTGTCCCCGGAGATTGAGACTATCGGTATTAGTGAGATGATTGGTTACGCCATACCAATATCATCTTGTAACCCTATCATGGCTTTAAGTATGGCGTGTGTGTCGTCTTAGCATGGAATAATTGTTAACTGTAGGTGCGGTAATTGGGACCAAGACAACTAGAAAAGGGGCCGGCTCGCCCACTACCTGGCTATAGGAGGGCAAATCTGGACAAATACTATTCAGCTACTTTAATCGGAAGGGCTAAACCTACACACTTTGGCTTCTCATGTGACTACCTATATATAGCATTTTGTCCTTGGTGTGAGAGGTATATAATATAGCCCTTTGCCCTGCCACGTAGCACACCTTAAATCCCAAGCTTCTCCCCTCCCTTCCAGAATCTAATATATACATCACTCCAATATGTCGAAATCTAGAAGGAGCGGACGCAGCTCAGGATGACAACTAGGCTTCTCAGCAAGCTGGTCGCCTTCTATGGACGGGGCTCATAGTCTAGGGAGTATTAGATGAGGCGGAACAGCAAGACGAATTGGGCAAACGTGCAGGATAGTCATCCAAGAATGAGGCGCCAATGCTAGTAATTGCAACTACTGCTGCAGCGGCAGCCCCTGGGGCCAAACGTTACGCGCAGATATATATGATAAAAACAAAATTGAAGATGCAAGAATAGTATCCCCGAAACCCTCAGAGACCTACTCACTTCCAACCTAGACGAAGTTAAATCGAAAAAGATTCAAGGGGCTGGTAAAGAAAATATTTATCTGGTTGGAGATGAGAGAGATGGTTACAATTCTAGAGGTTGTTGGAAGCACTGTTTGCGTCCCATACCAAAACTATGGTTCCTTCGAAAAAGATCCGTTTAGGTCAAAAACAAGCTTATGGAAGTCATTCGCTAAGGAGATAGCAACTAGCCAACAACGCTCATTTGAATTCGCCGGTATGGTGAGCACGGCGGAATTATGAGTAGACAAGCAGTGACAAGTACTACTGTACTAGGTATTCGAGGTCCAAGTATCTGGTACGCCACTCGGCTACTGACAGTGGGTTTGAGTGAACGAATGACTCCGCTTTGAAAGTAGAATGATGAGCATTGTAATATCAAATTTCTTGGGCTAAAGGGCCCTCAGAGATTAGACGCTCTAGCTTGACACGGCAACGCTCAAGAAAGAAAGTCCTTAAGAGTCAACCCCGGGCGGTCAATATTGGTATTGTATGATGGGAATAATTCTGTATTGACACGTGACCATTATTGACGCTAAGCCAATATAAAGGCGGTGGCATGGATCAGCCTTGAGCAGCAGATTGGTCGCTAGAGATTTTAATCGTTAAGCCAAGAGGTTGGATTAGCGCGCCGCACGTTCTCAGGCAAGGCACGATCTTCTTTCTGTTTTTTCGGAGGGCGCTCGATCGATGCCAGGAAATCATGAAAGCCATCTCTCCCATAATTCTATATTATGTTTTCTGACCTACGATGAAGTGCAATAGTCGAAATGAATGCTTCATACTCCGATAGTGGGTCTAAACAACCCTCGAAAAGGCCTTGTCCACCAGACGGCCTTCAAGAGACAATACATGATCTTGGGAAATCCCACTTCAAGCGTCGTCGGGTTGAACAGGAGGATGGTCATCTTTCACCATCGAAAAATTTGGTACGGTCACGGCAGTTGGACCCTGCCCGTGAGGCGCATGAAGCAACTGAATTGCCGAGACGCTCTAACTCGATCAAATCCAACCACATGTGCTGGACACTCTCAGATGCAATTGCGGGTCGTATCAGCGATCTTGACACAGTCTTCACTCCGGACGAAAAGTGAGTGAACCACCCTTCACCAGAAATCGGCAAGTTCATTAACTTCATCTAGGTATATCTTTATTGGCTCAGATATAACGGTCCAAGTCCTTAGCTTATTATCTCCAGCACAGCCTGTTCGAACCCTACGGATGAAAGAATCTCAGAAGGTCATTGGCTTCAAACTATCGCCTTTGACCCCAGAACATCTCTATATTTCTACTCTTTGTGGGACTGTAGGCAGGTGGGATTGGATTTCGGGGAAGCAGATATCTGTGTGGAAGAAGTCTCGCAAGGCCATTTCTTTCAACAGTTGTTCTGTCCAGTTTCGGGGAAAGAAACAAGTTCTATTGTTTTTCGTTCAAGAGCGACAGAATGGCTCCAGAGAGATATCAGTTAGTCCGTTGGATGAAAACGCTTCAGGCGCCAAATTACACGAATTCGTGATTTTGAGAACAACAAAACCCATTCTCAGTGCGATGGTTGTCCAAGGGGGACAGGTTCTCGCTGTTTCAGAGACTCAGAATCTCTTCATCGGCCACCCAACTATCGATGGCACTGAGTCTATCACCTCAATTGTCTATACTTGGACTGATGTTACGCTTCCTGTAAAGGTCACAAGCCTTGACCTTCGGGAGAATCCAGGTTCATCACCGCAGTCCGCCGCGCAGCCTAATCCGGGGAAAGGTCTTCGTTCGATAGATTTAGTTCTTGGTGAACGTGGCGGTTCCATACTAATTTGTAACGATATTCTGAATTCAGTAGTTTCAAATAATGGCAAAGTTCTGCCCGTTTTGCGAAAACTTCATTGGCATAGGGAGGCTGTCAATGTTGTCCGGTGGTCAAAAGATGGTATGTCGTTTTCCTCCAGTTGACTGTTGACGGATCTTTAATAAGTTATCCAGGAAACTACATTATATCGGGTGGCGAGGAGTCTGTCTTAGTCCTCTGGCAATTGGATTCGGGTAGAAAAAGCTTCCTGCCACATCTCTCATCGCCTATTTGTAACGCGGTTGTTTCCCCAACAGGGAAATTATATGCTATCAAGCTCGCGGACAACTCTTTGATCGTATTGTCGGCGGCCGAATATCGATCGATTGCATCCATTATTAGTTTACAGCTGCCTTTAAGAATAGGGCGGGGTAACATTACTCAATCTGCAGCGGCGTTTAACGTATCTTGGACCGGTGACGTGGTCCCGGCGGTCATACACCCACGAAATCCTGACCTTCTTCTCCTCGGCGTCCCAACTCGAGAATCTCTCTACCAGCAGAGAACTTCACAGTTAAACTTGTCAGTTCTCCAGACTTTCGACGTCCGGAATGGCTGTCATATCTCTCGACAAGCCCTCTCTCGGACGAACACTACGGTCTTAACCCATAGCCCTGAGGGAACAGAGATCTCAACTCCAGATATACAGTTCCTGGAATTAAGCTGGGATGGTCGATGGCTCATGTCGATAGATAGCTGGTCTCCTGATGCCCAAGATGTTGGAGCAGCGGATTCTTGTCGGCCGGGATATAGAAAGAATCCTCGAGGCTGTGAAGTATGTTTGAAATTTTGGAGATGGGATGAAGCAACAAAGGCGTGGGAATTGAGCACCCGTATCGATGCGCCTCATTTTCGGGATAGTGAAGGGACAGTATCCGTGCTGGGTGCCGCTTCCCGACCTGATGGGTACGAATTTGCAACCATCGGGGGCGATGGAATCCTTCGTTTCTGGAATTTGATCGGGAGCCATAATGGTGCTGCGAAGATGCTACCTACTGCTAACAATCGACGACAAACTTGGAGCTGCCGAAATGCAATGAACTTGAATGGGATGTTCGGGGAGGATAAGAACATACTAATTTCTGCACCTGTAGGCTTCTCAGAAGACGGATCGGTCCTGGCGGTCTGCCTGCAGGCGTTTTCGCGATCTAGTTCTTGTTCCGTTTATCTTATTAGTACCGACAAACATCATATACATCGGTCTCATGAGCAGCTAGTATCGGGTAAGGTTTGTGCAGCCAAATTCCTTGGGCGGTGTCTAATCATCGCCTCAACATCATCTGTATCTATTTGGGATACTGTTGATGATGTGTCAAGAGGCACTATCAACCTTGGCCCGAAACCCCTCTCTATGCCACTTTTGCGGTCTTCAGGTCTCTTTGCTGTTAGCCCCAAGGCTCAAGCCTTCGCTATGGTAACGACCGACGCTCCATCGACTCACCCAGCCAAACCGACTAAGAGAGGGCAAAATGCTAATCGTTACCATGTCGAAGTATACTGTGTCCACTCTTTAACGGTTGTATCTCGGTCCACGTTAACTTACCGACCCCTCGCTTTGCTCTCTGATCCAAAGAGTAGCAATTTCGTCATTGTGGATGCGGCAGCAAATTTGAGACAACTTCGCTGCCTCAGCGATAACTCCGAAACGGTGTCACCACCTTCTCCCGATTCATCACATAGTTTAGCTCGCTTAGATAATTTATTCAGAAGTGATCCTTCCAGAGGTTCTACCCAAGTCTCTTCTTCGCAGAGACCCGCGGAATTCGATCAGAACCCACCAGCTTCCTTACCAAGACATATTGCTACTCTTTTCAATAACATGACTTCTACCTCTTTCCCGCCTGTTAGCACCATGTTTAGGAGCGTTGTGAATCTGTTTTCTACACCTTGATATCCTTGGGAATCCGTGTTCACAAGGACCCCATAATTTAAGATGTAATCGAATATTATTTTAATGGAGATGATATATCACATCCAAAGCATGGGTGCTTTGGATAGAGCTCGGAGGCATTTATGAAATGTACAGACATCCATACCATGTTTATATGGATTTTGGCG
The DNA here is from genome assembly GCA_019804575.2 of Pseudotulostoma volvatum. Lineage (NCBI taxonomy): Eukaryota > Fungi > Ascomycota > Eurotiomycetes > Eurotiales > Elaphomycetaceae > Pseudotulostoma > Pseudotulostoma volvatum. The sequence goes on from JAHQZX020004351.1 coordinate 18,417, forward strand.
ATTCACCAAGCAGAATTTCTCTAGAGAGATGAGTACTGTTCACTATATAGTTCGCTATATAGTAATCTGACAAGTCCGGAACCGCAGTCGCTATTGCTGCTGCTGCTCATCATCGTCATCATAAGGATATCCGAGTACTATGTAACCTCTGGGGCTGGCTAGCTAAACGCAGCTTTGACAGGGATACTACAAGGAACATGATACGAGGTTTCTTTCTTCCATTGATGAATGTGTCGTAAATATGTACCATAAATATGAATATACATTCGTGATCGGTGAGCTTCAAAACGATGTCTCTGTTTATGTTACAGGGATCATCTTGCTTGAACATTCCGCCGGTCAGGATGAACCAGGTTCTACCGCTCTTTAGCTTCTCCAGGCTTAGGGTTCTCCATCCGTATGACCTTATCACAGTTAAGTAAACAGAGGGGGTCAAATGCCAATTTTAACTTCCAAGGTAAGTTCGGTTAGGTTAGCGCGATGGTATAAGTAACCACTGTGAAAGAGGAAGCAATAGCACCTTGTAAGAAAGAGGCTGTAACTTACCCGTCGCATAGCATTTACCGTAGCCTCACCAACCTCATGAGGAAGGTAATCTCTTTTGACGAGGCCAACGCCATGTTCACCACTCACTGTTCCTTCCATTTCAATGGCCCGTTTGACCATTCTATGAACAACACCCTCCACAACCTGTCTTTCTTGATCATTGAACAGAATAATTGCTGAATTTACGTAAAGCAGTTAGTGAGAGTAACTCGGGAGCAATAGGTGATGTACCATGGAAATTGCCATCTCCAACATGGCCACAGATGCCTGCAAGTAGTCGGTTCTCTGTCAGGTCCTGCTTTGTAGATTCAATGATCTCAGGTAGCTTGCTCATCGGAACGGCAACGTCAGTCGACCATACCCGGTCGTTGGGGTCTCTTTTCATAGCCATCACGCTCCACAGTGCTTCTTTGCGTGCACTCCAAAGTTCTCCCATCTCCTCTTTCCCACGAGCAAATTCGAAGCTCTGGCCCCCAGTCCTATGCGCAATCTTCTTGACAATATCAACCTGTTCTTTCACCGCAGCGGGTGTTCCTGCAAACTTGAAGAAGAGAGTTGGCGCCTCTCTCCATTCCCGGCTTGTCACTTTACTGGCATTGATGAAGCCCATTTGGGCATCATCAAGTATTTCAAGACCAGCCACAGGGATCCCTGCTTCAACGACTCCTTTCGCACATTGGGCTGCATTTTGCAGTGTCGGAAAGCTTGCCACGGCGACGTTTTGACTTTTCGGTTTTACTGTCAATTTGAGAATCGCTTCGGTCACTAAACCTAGAGTACCTTCACTTCCAATAAACATCTTGGTTAGGTCGTATCCAGCACTTGATTTCGTAGGCCGTTGCCTTGTTTTAATGACAGTTCCATCGGCAAGAACTACGGTCAGCGAAAGAACCCATTCTCTCATTGTACCGTACCTGTACGCATTTGTCCCTGAGCATCCAGTTCCTATCATGCCACCAATCATAGCGCCCGGGCCCGGGTCAGGAGGGAAAAAAAGACCATCTTCGGCAAGTCTTTCATTCAATTCCTCCCATCCAACGGCAGGTTGGACGATAATATCCAGATCTTCCTTGTGTAGCGCCAAGATATGATTCATCCGTCGAAAGTCGATACACACACCACTTCTTGTCGGAGCATAGTGGCCTTCCAAGCTTGTTCCGCCGGAGTATGGGGTCACAGGGATCAGTCTCTGATGGCAGATACTCATTATTCGTGAAACCTCCTCGGTAGTTGACGGGTACAGGATAACGAACGGCTTGTCACCCTCCTTACGAGGATACGAAGACCACTCGGATCCTGAATGCGCAACCAGGTCATTCTCATCCGTAGATACATTATTTTCCCCTAGGATAGCTATAAAATCACACCAAGCGGCTTGCAGATTCGACTGCGTAATGTTATGCTGTGGGGATTCGGCATCTGAAAGGACTGTTGTGGAAGATTTCGGGAAAGCTGCGGGTTTAAAAGAGCCCAAATAATACCCGCCAGCAGAAAGGAATATGAATGCTTGATATTTACCACCGTCAGTGGACTATAGACGGCCATGGGGTGCGGACAATCACATACTAAACATTAAAGCAGCGTAGCGGCTACTGGGCAATTGGGTATGATAGCGTGAAAATCTCTGTCGTTCATTGCGCTCACGCTGCAGTCGCTGCTGAGTACTCTCATACAATTGGCCTTTAAAAGATTGGATTCTTTGATCGTCTCGAAGGCAAGTCGCGGTACTAAAGCGCTGAGAGAGGAGCAATAGTGCTCGGGGTAGAGCGGGACTTTGGCGGACAAACGTTAAGGAGCTGGACGTTACCAGCATTCTGTAGCTTAGCTCAATAATGAGGGTCAGAGATAATTGTTGGTTTTGCTCTGGTGCTTTTTAGTTGGGATAATAAACTAGTTGGAGAATTGATTAGATTAGTATCATGACCGCGGTACATCTATGTATATGTACACACTCGTCAGTACAGTAGTATATAGGTACTATACATACATTAGGTACACATTATATTGTGCATCCGTTTCCATACCCGTCTGTATACCTACGTACCTACCTAGAGGTATCACAGTACCATAACCGTAAGTTCCAATACCTTCCAAAGTCTTTATTTATTAGGTAGTCCACTTACCAAACTTGTACTAGACACGCATTACGAACTCTTCTTACAGTGGAAGGAAACATCTCGAGGATTACGAGTCACTTACTTCTTTTTCTATTCTACATGATAATACTGTGACATACCCAAGAGTACAGGGTCCAAAAGGAGCAGTTATTGTGAAAGTGGAATTAAATGTACATATCGCATAGGCATGTATGTTATTCCATCCCACAACTTTCAAATATACCCATCCCTTTCTTGGGCTCATCAGATACCATACTAATATAATAATACACTTCCCTATTTATATGCTATATATATATGCGTATACTACTCGATAATGGGAGCGCATCTCGATCAACTTCCAGATGAAATTCTCCATTCGATCTTGCGCTATAGTTCCCCTACGTCTTCTGCCACTTTAGAACGAACAGCCCGCAGATTCAGAAATGTAACGAATGAACCGCTCCTTTGGCGCTTTTTCTGCCAAACGCTTTTCAATTTCTGGGACAAACGACATGAACTCTCACAGAAACTTGCAAGCCCGGTTTCCTTCACGGATTGGAAGAAACTTTACGTTCACAGGCACTTGACCGACTCCACGACGACTAAAGCTTTGAATAGTATTCTTGCTAGCCAGGCTGGGCGTATTGAAAAGTTTCATTCAATCATCGACAGTGGATATGATGCAAAGGATACTCTTGTGCGCCATAGTCAAGCAAGCCTTGAAGAAGATGATCATTTAGCAAGAAGGTAGCTTTCTTTTTTTTGATTTTGTAAACCTCAATCATTTTATTCCTTTTATCATACCTTGGTTCTGCCTCTTCCGCGATCCACTTAGCTCATAATGAACTCGAAATATTTACGGTGTGGAACAGATACTATAGCAATGAAATCTTGAACTGCTTGCATCGAAATATAGCTATTCTAGAATGGGTTAAGTTGGCAAATGGTGAGCCTGTCTCACTGGAACGTGCCTTGGGTGCGTTCGACCTTTTTATCCCAGGGAGTCATATTGGGGACCTGGATGACGTGGGTCGATCTTAAAATTTGGTTCATGAACATAACCATTAGTAGCTAATTTGGATATCTAGATCACCTCGATGCTTGATCAAATCGTGGTGGCCTTCAGGGAAGAATATCCAGACATCGAACTTCTGACGCCCCGGGAGAAGAGCTCTCTTATCGCATCATACTTGAGAAAAAAACATCTTATTGGGATCCAGAATGACCGTGATTATTATAGTGTCGAACATAACTTTCTGGGACTCGCGCTAAAGGACCCTGGTCACAACTCCCTGCCCCTGATTTCTGCAGCCATTTACTGCTATCTCGCACAGTCTTCTAGTCTTAATGCTCATCCTTGTGGATTTCCGCTCCATGTCCATGTTGTCATCATACCGGAACCCGGGGTTGACCTAGATAACCAAGTCTTAGCTAAGGGCTTACAAGCGTATCCAGCGTATATAGACCCATTCTCCTCCCCAAATGAAACAGCTATCACCGATTTGCGAGCCCTATTCAACGCCTTGGGCGCTACCAGTTTTGACCGATCAGCTTTCCTTAGGGGATCCTCAGTCTCGGATATTGTTTTACGGTGCGGGAAGAACCTCCTAAACTCGATCCAACAAACATCACGTTCAGCAAACAACATTCTGAACCCGGCGGGTATTGTGAGCGCCAAATATGCGGGCCTATGGTCTTCTATTCTCTTTTCTCGCTTGCTGAGGCCGATACAGCTTCGGCAGCATCTTTCTTGGCTAATGGCGCTATTTGCGACAGATTTCCCATATGACATTCGCCTAATAGAGCGTTATGTTGTACCTCTCTTTCGCGATCTTCCCGAACACAGTAATTTACTGAATACCCTCCGTGTGATGCAAGCAGTCGACGAAATGCCAAAACAAGTTAGGAGGCGTACAACAAAGCACGAGCATGTCAAATATCGCATAGGCCAAGTCTTGCGCCATCAGCGCTACAATTATATAGCCGTAATCATAGGCTGGGATGTTGAATGTGGAGCCGATGAACAATGGATGCGGGAGATGAATATTGATCAGCTACAGGCTGGGAGATACCAAAGTTTTTATCATGTTCTGTAAGTCTTTGACGGCCTATGTGCAGGTTTACACTAATCTACAAAGCCATGAGGACGCCGGTGTTCGTTATATTGCCGAAGAGAATATCGAAATCATCACCCCTCCTATCTCACGATTACCTCCCATGTTCCATGTTATAGCCGGAAAGTATTTCAAACGATGGGATGACCGGGCGGGAATATTCATCAGTAATATTCGAGACGAGTATCCCGATGACTAAATAAGTGTTTCCGTGATTGACTTCTTGAATTCTGAACGTGATGTCATTCGTCCATGTACATATATGTACATATATATATATATGTCCCAAATCAAGAGACTGCATACATTAGATATAAGTAATATTCATTCTGTTCGAAATAGAATACAATAACTTCTGCTATGCTGTAAGAGTCCAACTGTCCGAGAAACTAAGGGTATGGGTGAAAGTACGTCAAATACCAAAATCTATTATTATTATATCAGACCAAACCACTCGACTACAAAAGAGAAACCTAGGCTAGATGCCTACCTAACTTAATGTAATACTAAGTGGCTTATAAGACAGGGAGGCATACGCGCAGGTATACGCGCACCTCTTCAGGGTTAATCAGGTGACTAATCAATCCTAAAATCCGAGATCAGGCTGGTATGAAAGGTAGGTGTGGTCGAACATAATCTAGTTATGTATGGGGAATGACGTCTATAGACAAGCATTCGGATACCCACGACGAGTGTATTTAGCGCATCCCGAAAATCATCAAAACCTCTCACTTCGGCTGCTTCCACGGACACCTGGCAATGGCATGTCACGTTAGTATGGAAGCATTAATCGGGCAGCTTTGTAACAACGCTTTCACTCACCATCCCTACACTCTCTTCAGAGTTGTTACGCTTCAACCTCCAGCTTGTTGGTGTAACACTCCGTAGGCAGCGAATAATGTATATTGGGAGCGGAATGACTATGCTACTATACATGCAATGGGTTACATTGGTACAAGGCTGAAGTCTGGCTTCAGAAAGAAGGGAAATTCCAGGAATTCCAGGTGGGAGACGCCAAGTTATACCCTTCCATCTCAATGACATAGATAAAGCACATGAATAATGTGTTGCATGCAATGAGCCACGTACATGAATGATGATACATGACGTATATCCTCTTTCTAAAACTGACTGTCCGCAGCCAGTACAATATTTCAAATCAAATTGTAATCCAACACTCGTTAAATGGCGGGCTATCATCTGTTTTAGTCCAATTGATTTTGATTAGTAAGCTAACATGCTAGTACTAATATGGCAACTCAAACGAAAAAATTTTTTTCCCGACCGAAAGGAGATCAACTTGTCGACTTTTCCTTCATGAACTTTCTTGATCCTATGATAATTAATTTTATATATTTTTTCGATTCACAAACCTTGCCAAAATGTCCCGTCTGAGTAAACGAAGCGTTTATCTCCGAAGATTGAATGCTACACGCTCTAACCCTCCCGTCGCAGAACCTGCAGCTCTCGCGAACTTGTTGTCCTTGTGACAGGTAGCCAAATCTAATATGAACTAAAGATAAAAGAGTTCTTGATTCAAGTTAGGCGCTATTATCAATAAAATATTAAGTATGAAGAAAGAAAGAGAAAAGTAAACAATGATCTATTTACATCATAGGCCTGCTCGGCCACTATTCCCCTTTCAGTAAGGTGCTGCTTGTCTCGTGATCTCGTAGGTGTGACTGATCGTCACAGTCCTCACGGCCGCATTTCCGAGCGCAGAGATATGAGATTGAGGAGCACATCCTGGGGACGTCTGGCCGTCTGGCCGTCATAAAAAGCCCTATCATATCATACTTCAGCAACTGTTAAAAAAGATGGAGCTCTACAGGCAGGGTATCAGCCGAATGGAAGAAATTGACCTCCCATCAGAAAGTATATGTACATGGAGGTGTATTCTAGAGCTAAAAACACAGTAATATTACTGTATTATTTCAATAATATAAATTCGTACCTTTCTCAAGACGGTATAGTAACAGCGGCGGGGTCACCAAAATCATGTGACCTCTCAAAATTAATACCAAATTCCCACTGAAGGATATTTAGGGGTTTGAGGATGCAAGTTATAGAGCAGCCATTTTTGATAGATTCACGGCCTCTGCATTAAATTTTATTGAGTTATGGTGGCCCCGTTATGTTTCGCGTTGGTCGATGTTGGTCGCCATTTTTCCGCCAGGTTCTGTCATCTATCTACATTACTTAATCGCTAATCGCAGCCCGAGAAAGCAACTCCCTCCAAGTTCTTCTTCATCAAGAAACCGGAAAGAATCCATGACTTATCTTCCATTCCACATCCTATATCTATGATCTCCTTCCTAGGCAGGCCGATCCCGATGGTTGTGGTACCGAAGCTGATGTGATGTGGCATAAATAAAAGAATTCCTTGCGATAATATTTGGTTGTTGAATCTAAAAAGAATTTAAATTACAATATTCTTAGTAACCACCTATTAGAAATTCGCTTGATATTTGATTACAAAATTTTTTGAACCGTAAGTAATGTTGATATGTAGTTCTTATCGTGTTGGATTTAAGCAGAACATGAAGGACGCTTTCCGTCCTTGTACATGGGTTAAATACGCATCAAGTTCATGATCTTCGTCAATCAGGAAGGAGATATCGCTCCCACTTCCATCCTTTTCGGTACCTTCGATTTTGGAGACAACGCAATTCGGAAACCTTGCGGTCACAAACTGTCGCAACTCGGCTATCGAACGCGTCGTAAGTTTCTCAAGCCAGGTTCTGGATGTTGCATGGATTCGACTCTGGGGGCTGATACGGAAATAAACTGGAGTGGAAACGACTGCTGAGCCTACAGTTGGTCCTCTGTAACTGAAGTTCTGGGTTGAGTGTGATTGGATACCTGTTGAGAAGCCGGCATTATTGTTCGCAGCTTGGAGTAGTGAAGGATCGATCTGCATTTCACTCATCTCGCCCCCAGCTATAGGCGCGCTCGCAAGGGCTTGCGAAGCCAATGTCCTAATACCGTTGCCAAATATGAGGTTGGGATTGTCAGATCCAGCGATCTTTCCAGCATGAAGCGTTGATCGCTTACGCGATGGGTCTCGTTTGGTCTGATCATCGCGCAGTCGCTTCATGACATCGCGACAGAGAACTTCCAGGGCTTTGACTTTGATGGCATGTTCAGGATCGGCAGGGCCAGGTGCTAGAATTCCTTGGAGAATACCAGAGCCTCGAATCCATTTCTCCTTTAACTCTCTCCAGTGCTCGTCGCCTGCCTCGAGCTTGCTTGTGAAGTGATCCGCCTTCAGGGTGTTGTAAAATGCATTCCTTATCTGCCGACTCTCCTCTGGGTTAATTCCGAGGGCGTTCTTTGCCTCGGCAATTGTCATCCTTCGCTCAAGTGTCCTCATACGTTTGGTGACGTCAGTACATACAATATCCAGAGCAAGAGCTTTCGCACCCAGTTGATTTGGATCAGCCCAGAACACGGTTTGAAGATGCGAGCATTCACGAATCAGTCGGTCTTTCGCCTGCTGCCATCCCTCGGGACCAGCAACTGTCTTCTTTATGAAACCAGCCTGTTCGCAAATCTTCTGAAAGTGGTCACGAATCTGCCGATACATAGCACTGTCCAAACTAAGACATTGCTTGCTTTCATCAATTGTTGTCTCCGATGGAAAACGCGGGGGGCCTGGTGGATCAGCCGGAAGCCCAGCCCATCCGCGAGTGCGACGGCGCCGCTTTCGGGACGCCCAGCGTTCTGCGCTCTCCGTTTGTAAACGTTCGAGCCGCTCTTTGCGTTTCGCGAGAACCTCTGGAGATAATTCCGGTGATGCAGGTCGCTCGAGGTCGGGTCGAAAGGGCAAGCTTCGAGCGTCATCACGGGTGCCGTCTTGTTTATAGATTTCTTGTTGGAGTACAAGTAACTCGTCCTCCATAGGCTGCAAAAGCTGCGACTGGGAAGCAACCTGAGATTTCATCCCATTAGGAACACGGAGCAGCCACCGGTTCTTAGCACGAACACGCATCAACTCCCTTTCCTTGATGTCGAAGCCTTCATCGTTGAGGATCCTGAGCATTTCGCGTTGGCTGGTATTGCGTTCCCAAAGCTCCTTGACGCGGGCAACAAGGTCAATGTTTTTATGAGCTGGGTTTTGCTTCGAGGGGAAGCCCCATCGTTTAAATTGGGTCTGGAAAGCGCGTTTGCTGTAGGAAGATATAAGGGGTGAGTTATCCTGCCATAGGAACACCCAAGAAATGATAAAGTGAATAGCTTAATTGTAAGGGTTCTAGAAGAATACAGAAGTGTTCCAAGGCTTACCTCGGAGCGAATTGATGCGTAATCTTCATATACTCCATGATTTCCTCGAGGGCCTTCTTATCGTTGATATACATCTGGTAACAGATGTCCCGTTTTCCCTCCCAGTCATACACCATGATGAAGAGAAGGAAGCTCACTTGGTTTATTATTGATAGCCTAGAACAGGGAAGTTCTAATCTTAGGTCAGAGGAAAAGGACAAGAACAACAATAATAGTAATAATATATCATATCAGAGCATGTATCATGACTAACTACCTTAGCAGGCCGCATGGAGTACCGTACAACAACAGGATCCTGTATGGATATGGGAGTTTCGCGTGCCGTAGTACTAGTTTCTATGTAAGTATCTTACAAGATATATGATTCTTCTTAGTGTACTACTAGTAGTACTTATGAAATATGATTTATTATTATTATATATGGATATATCATAACCGAGAAAAAAACCATGAGGTTCTCTGCACGTGACAGATTTGCTCCTAGTTACCGGGTGACTTAGTAGTAGTACGACGTACTAATCCCCATGGCTGATTGCCAAGCGAAGCTTTGGTCTCAGGCTGCAATTGGGTGGGTCCATTGGTTGGGTCCATAGTGGATGTAGGGTCTCTACGGTCACATGACCTGTAAGTGGGCCCATGAACGCGTCTTGAGCACTCCGTGTCTCCGTGTTTTAGTTAGGACCAGAATTCTTATTCGATAGTTATTACTTGTCTTCCTTCCACGTGATAGCGGCAGTACTCCAGCACCGCCTCCCGTTTCTACCAGTTCTTACGTTAGCTATTCCGTGGAACTTTTTACCATTACTGGCGATATTAGCAAGCAATTCAGGTAGGAATTCACGCTTATGTATATCTATCGACACATGGCCGTCTTTTTAACGGAATGTCTTCAGTCATTCCTTTTATAGCAAATTCATCCGTATTACCAGAACAGCTTTCCTCAAAATGGCTTTTGATAGAGTGCCGATTCTGGACCTCTCGCTCGCCAACGACCCGCAAACAAAACCCATATTTTTGAAGGACCTACGTCATGCATTGCTTGAAGTGGGCTTTCTCTATATCAAGAACTTCGACATCGAGCCTCAGCTGGTTCGTCAAGTTATTTTGGAGGGAACGTCATTCTTCGATCTCCCGCCAGAAAAGAAACTGGAGATAGAAATGAAAAATGTACCGAGCTTTTTGGGTTAGTTTTCGAGCCATGTATAAATGAGCTGCATCGAAACAAGATCCAGCTTGACGTTAAACATTTTTTGAAGCATGAAGAAGCTTCGACACATCTAACCTTTCCAACCAGGCTACAGTAAACTTGGGAATGAGATCACTCGATCAAAAACAGATTGGCGTGAGCAAATTGATCTCTCCACTCCTCATCCAGTTCCTAATGAGTCGGCTCCACTTTACCATAATCTCCTCGCTCCTAATCAGTGGCCCGATCCCGCTGCTATGCCCAACTTCCGTCCTATATATGAAGAATACATGAGGAGAATGAGCGCTGTGAGCAAGCAATTCATATGTCTGATTGCGGAAGCGATCGGACTCGCAAGGGGCGCATTTGATACTTTCTTCGATAATCCCCAACAACATAAATTGAAAATTGTCAAATACCCCGATGTGCAGCAGCTAAATCTCGAAGGAGAAGCTCAGGGAGTTGGCCCGCACAAAGATAGCATGTTCACAAGTTATCTGCTCCAGGCTTCCCATCATGCCGGACTACAAGTCCAAAATCATTTCGGTCAGTGGGTAGATTGTCCTCCAATTGAGGGCACTTTGGTTGTTGCTATTGGGCAGGGCATGGAGGCCGTTACTCAGGGCGTTTGCCGGAGGTATGGATGGCTTTTGAGTCCTTAAGAGCTCGGCTAATTGCAGAGTTAAGTACTACGCATCGTGTTATCAGTCCTAAGGCTGGCTCAGGACCACGGTTTAGCATTCCATTTTTTCAAGGAATAAGTTACGACGCGACGTTTGAGAGCATGAGTATACCGGAGAGTGTCAAGAAGTTACGACAGAATATAATTATAAAACATGGGATCTGTCAGGATGACATAGAATTCACGTTTAAGAAAGGTCGTTGGAACCACCTCGGTGAAGCAACGCTAATGAATAGAATCAAAAGCCACCCTGATGTGGGCGCGCGTTGGGTAACGTCTCTATTCCAAAATTTAGGGCGATCTACATCCATAGCTAACATATCATTCTGCCTTTAGTACCCAACATTGCTTGCCAATATCAGACAAGAGCAAATAATGGCAAGTGAGCGACAAGAATCTTGACAACTACTAGGCAACAATCTGCAGTTTATTTTGGCTTGGTTGCGTATAGAATCACAAACACTCAATCACTTTCTAAGATCCACAATTCTAACCTTAATATCTCCTCATACTATAGCTATTATATGGATTACTAAAATATATAAGGCCCTTCGGAGTATGGTGACACAAAAGCATTGGAAGTATGGGCCGGGTCACTTACATATATCCCCGTCACTATTCGTAGACCACATTCGACCTATATTCAGGCCAATGAGGATAGTAAAAGCAGCAAAGTAGTAAATTTCGTGGATGGAAGAGATAGGTAAAGCATAATCCCCATCACGAGGCGATCTAGGGACATTCCTATCTAGCCAATTCGGATATAGGGAAGGTTCACCGTTCAATCACCAACCCCAAACATTAAATGATTCGGGAAGCCAACCCAATATTTTAGCTCATAAACCCTGGATACAGGCAGTCTGATAAGGGTTGACTATAAATCTCAAAAACAAGATTCGACTCGAGCAAAACATGACTACGACTTATGAATCAGTGCCAATCCAATGATGTGATCCGGAGTCAGCTGGTTCTCGGGGTGAATGAGAAAATAATATTACCGGGGTTTGTAGAGGGAATGCATAAGGCAGGCTTCGATCACTCGGATAATAGTATTTAAATTAAAAATTCTTTGAAGTGATCCGTGCATGAGATCAATTTTACTACACATTTTATCTCCAAGAAGTATTCCCAACTCAAAAGGACGGAAAGGCTGACGATAAAGTAAGCGATTTGGACTCTTTACATTTGCCTGGGCTATTTACTGCGCTACCCACAGTCTCGTAGTGACCTCTATCTGCGCCGCTCTGACAAGTCCAAGTAGCACAATGCTACATCGGTAAAATGCCTATTATTAGCGCTGGAGTGCTCAGCTTGTTCTGCTACTTCTCAGTAGCGATCTCGCTGGAATCGCTAGTGTTGTAATCGACAACATCGGTCTCGGAAATTTTGGAAACCACATGATTTTCAGTATCGTTGCCGGTCGGTGATCCGTGAAGCTCTTCTTCGAAGACAGGATCCGGCTCAACGGTTTCGAACTTGGTCTTGAAATCGGCTAAACCTTGATTGCTACTGTTGGAGCGACGTCGAGCATTAGTAAACGTGTATCCGTAGTCTTGAACTTCATCGCCATCGCGACCCCTAATCATGAAAATCAGCCCTTGCTTGTCCCTTCCGGGAAAGAAATCGGGGTTCAGAAGTCTAAGGAAACAGAGTGCCATTGCGCTCTGGGAAAATCGCCGGGCGCTTACCAATTTCCTTTCCCACCGCCATCTTTCTTAGTCTTCCTAGGGTCTGCGTCAACAGGACCCGACTTAGCGAAGTACCGAGGCAGGTGATCGTTAGAGGCCGGTGTTCTATCTGCAGAGCCACTGTGGTCACGGTCGTTAAGCTTATGGGAGCGAGTCACTGGTATAACACATGGGACGTCATCATTAGCGAGTTGATTGAAAACGGCAACGGTGATGTCACTCGAGGCAAACATGCCCAATTCAGAGTTATGTTGTTTAAAAGAATGGAAATCCTAAGATAACTCACTTTTGATGAACCAACATGCCCTGGGAAATTATCACAAAGGGCCGTCCTGTCAAACTACACGGAATGATCAGTTACAATTCGAGCCTAGAGTACTAGAGGTGCTAATCGAATGAAAGCCTGGTCCACTACTAGAGAACTCGAGGAATTTAGTACTTACTGAGTCGCCGAAGAATTAGACCAGAGAAACACGGGATAGTATCCCAGAGGAAGAGAAATCGCTGTATTCAGTTCGAAGACGGAGTCGGCCTTATTTGAAGTTATACTTGACCTCGGTCACGCGACTCGGACAGAGACAAACTGCAGGAAAGGAAGGAACTAATCATGCCCACATTAAGACTATTGTGGTATAGCTTCAAGACCAACCAGTTCTCAGCTGCTGACAACGTAATAATCAAAGGGTGATGACACTATTCGCACGCACACTTTTGACTAATTGCACACACCTACATCCCACCATTCCGAAAGTGGAAGAGCGCGGTTGTAGATGAAACGTTGTTTATGTAGTTAGGGACGACTGGAGAGGTTGTCGGCATCGAAGGCAAATTTATCCCACGCTTAATTAATAAAACTGCAAAAAATAATCAAAAGGGCGCGTGCGAATAGTGGCACCATAATTATAATTAGTAAAGTAATAATGGGATCGGCTGTCAATATGCAAGTCCCCGCTTTCCCCGCATCATTCAGGTAGGCTAAGTTATGCCGTTAGATACATACGATATCATTAGTTCGCAATTGCCAATAGGATGCTACATAGGAGCATATAACGCCACCCATCATTTAAGCTACCGCACCTTTTTTTTTATATCTGATGGTTTTATCTACGTAAAGTTAGAGGTCTTCGGTACTAATGTTAGATGGTATCATAGGCACCAATAGTGAGCGAATAGGGATTAAAGTTAATAGTCAAGTGGGGCGCCTTATATACAGGCGAAGCTTTTGTACATACATGTACATACATACCTATGTATATACTAGTAATACCTATACGGCACATGTGCCCGTATATACAGAAGAGGTAACTCTCTAGGTAGTACTCTATGGTTAAGTTACAGGTAAGTACTCTCCCTTGTAGTCGGTGGTTTGACGTTGGATATTGTTGAACAGTCACGTATCATTACCACTACACGCTACATTGACCCTTATTCCTATTCTTACACTATGTCATCATCTGTCATAGTTATCGTCATTGTGATGAACCGATCAACATAGCTGCTTGCTGGAACCGAATCACGGGAGGAGCCTGTTTCTTTCTTTCTTCTTTTTCTTATGTTTAATATTCTTGTATCATAGCACCTAATTAGAACCGAGAGATCCTATTTCTTCTTTAGTTCTTATTAGATTTGGCTGTTTATTACAGTCATTATCAGTCATTTATTGTTTTATCTATGTGCGACTTATTTTCTATGTAAATGATGTATATAGTGTTCAAAGTGACTCACTATATATTCCATTCACAGCAAAAGGAACAACACAAACAGTTGTCAACAAATCTATTCCATTATTCTGTAATAAAATTTACTGTTCAATAGTTATGAGCCCGGATCGCTTTAAAAATCAACTTATTATATTATAGTATCACATTATCGACCGCCTTCCAAAGCCGGTTCCCTGCTGTCGCCTATGCCGTCAGAAACGGCATAGAATACGACCCTTCCGCGTTGATCCGCCAGTTACATGATAACTCGAGTGACCCGGTAGCCCTAGCGATTCTCTGTGTGTTACAAACTATTGACACGGCTCTTGAGCATACCGCAGGAGAACGCAATGCTGCGCAGGAACAGCTTCACCTCTGCCAGGTGGAACT
>JAHQZX020004362.1:0-33089 GCA_019804575.2 Pseudotulostoma volvatum
TCGGAAGTGTGGGCATACTCAGACGGCTCGAGAAACAAAGCAGGAAGCACAGGCGCCGGGTGGGCGGTGTACCAGGGCGATACGCTGCTGTCGGAGGGCCGTAAGAACTGCGGTCAGTGGATCGAGATTGTGGATGCAGAAGCGGAGGCGGCCCTGGAGGTGAGGAGCTTCATAACAAAGCTCTCACTCAGTCGGAAACCCCTCTTGGCGCATGTCCAGCTGTGGCAGGGGGACAATTGCAGGTGAGCTTCACTTCGTCATGGCCAAACCGCTCATGGTAATCGGCGAAATCACTGTCGGTATAACTAACTGTTGCGGATACTAGCAATATGACCGGTAGGAATATACCGGCAATTGGTTTGAGCCGATGAAGACTGTCGGTATAACCAACTGTTGCGGGTACTAGCAACATGAACGGTAGGAACATACCGATAGTTGTTTGGAACAAAGAGGAATGCTGGGAGAGACCAATATCTGTAATAAAGTATCGGCATTCTGATACTACAAGTAATGGAACTGAACTGAAGGACATAAATAGAGCCTTCGTGTCCACAATGATAGTATAGTTCTTTTAGATAGACAAGATGGACAATTAAGAGACAATCAAGACATTTGTTAAGACCAAGCCACTCAGCTTGAAACCGTGTTTCCCGACAATCACCATGTGCGGATCCGCTTGTCTACGTGTACAGTACAATAGTATGCTGGCTGGATGTCCTGCCGGGGGGCGGTGTGTCCTCCATTAGGCCTTTTGGGGCCGTGTGGTGTAGTGGTAAAGTCAGCACCTGCTACTAACCTTGCAAAATCCCAAGCATCTCTAGTCTCATCTCTAGTCATCTCTATGATAATAAAGCATCTCTAGGCACTTTTATCAACACTAACCATTCTATTTATTCTCTTATTGAAGCTCACCAAGTCCCCCATCAAATTATTAAATTCCCTATTATATTCATATATTCATTGAACCATACAATATGAGACTTGAAATCGATCTATGCACTTTGTATATATATATATATATATATATATAACTATAGGTGCACTAATTTGCTTACTGTACGTACTTCATTCTTAGGATGTCCTATTACGCCTACCTATCATAGGTGATCAATGACCCTACACGAAACCCAGTTAAATTTTACTGCTCCTGCCCGGCTAGCAGTGCTATCACTCTTCATCGGCCCTAGAGCTCCAGTTGTGACCCAACCTATCATCCTTTCTCTTATCCTTCATCTTCTTCGCAATCCCAGTACGTCACGCTCACTTTCGATTTACCTTGTACCCATGGCAGGAACACTTCGAAATGTCATTAATCAAATGTTCCCCGTTAGTGCCTTCGCCAAGAGTCACGCAAAATGCCTTCTTTATATGTCTGTTTTTATAGAATGGATTGGGTGGTGGGGTCTTGCGACGGAAATCCGTCCAAGAGTTCGATAGACATCCTTTTATTTGGGTAGGCATCACGTTTTAGGCGGTCGCGGAATTTTATCATATACTCCCCCTCACCTGGGCTCACTCTCAACTTCTCTGGATTGTGGGCCGCGGACCGCAAGTGACGCTGCTGCTTCATCCGCGAAGTCAGGATTCTTTTCGCCTCAATTCCTGCTTGACACTTCACTGTGACAGCCGCATACCTTAGTAGTCGGTTCTTCCGTTTCTTCTGCTCTATCCGTAGTCTCTATTTCCATGCCGGTCTTTAATCTTCCCATCGTGATGCTTGGGATAATTAGCCTCCGGGTCTTTAGTTCACAAAAATGGCATGTTAAAACTGACCGCTTCCTCCTTGGTAGTGGGTTTCTCAAGACCGCTCGTGTGTGTAGGGCTTGCAGATTTTCGGCGAAGCTAACATATAGGTATTCTTGCACCGGGGATAGCTTACACGTAACAATCGTACCATCGAGCCGTTGTCTTTGCGTGCCAGCGCTTGCTGGTCCACTCTCAATGGTCCTTGATCAATCCACCATAGTCCCATCGTTTCTTTCAGCGGCAAAATTGACCTCCGCCCAGACTCGGAGCAACCTAATGCATTCCGCCCTGTAAACCACGCCGCATCTAAGGCTCTGTATAATATAGGCGGCATCCATCTGTTGCGATTAGGCTAGGCTAGTAAGTCACTCACTGCATTACGCTTATGACAGTGTTAAAAAAGCATCGTGTTTGGTCAGCTATGAGCCCCGTACCTCCTTGATTGGCAAGTAGTCACACCACCCCAGGAGACCAACCTGAAGCGGCGAGAAGCACAGACTTGGCTGTGCCACATGAATGATGCCTAGAATGTGGCTATAAATGGGAGGGACCGTGTATAAGCACAGCAGCAATTTCTGTCATGGTCTCGTTTCATCGCTACAATCGTGGAAAGGGGCCCCTATAGTAGTGAGGATAAGAGTGGTTGAATCTTGACACAATTCAGTGGGCTTTTTAATAAACCTACATATCCCGATCCAGGAAGAGAAAAGCAGATTGCAAGGAATGCCTCAAGATGTATAGGAAGTAGAGAACATAATTACAGAGCTTCGAGGGGGCGAGTTTAGGAACTCGCCTCAAACTCTATAGAGAAAACGTCTTTAGCCATTCTGATAACATTCCGATTACAACTTGCTACTCTTTAGTATTCAAAAATACAATTCGGGACCAATAGGGATTCGACCTAATAGTATTACCAACTACAGCATACAAAACTGTGAGAGAGAGCAGAAAAAGGGAAAAAGAAAAAGAAAAAAGAACAAAAAAGAGCGGTGTGAGTAGTGTCGAGAGTTCTGCCTAAAAGAGGGATCCGTGTATAGAGGATCGACTATTGCCGTCGTATATCCACTTAAGGCATGTCATCGTGCCATATGGACCCGGGGAACGAGGGTCCAGAAGAGAGGCAGAAGCAGATACCATACAGATAAGAGTCAGCGAGACACCATAGCTAACATTATATCGCCTACAGTATTAGAATATCTTGTCAAATGATGTGGGGGAATATCAGCTTCAACCTATCACCGCCTAGCAAGGGACATGATTGAACTCGGGTTCTGCTCAGGTGATGAAATGCTTGCGTTAATCTGGAAAAAAGCGTCCAGAGGGTGTGCAAGGCGCGTTCCTGTAAGTCCTGTCCATCCTTAAAAGTCAGTCAGAATAAGAGTAGCCGGGCTGCACGCTGAGTACATTTACGAGTGTTTTATGTCAAAAAATTCTTGGTCGCTGGCGTCAAGGATATCATATTCCTCATCAGTTAGGAAACCACCATCAGTGTTATCATCAAGAGTGAGGCTTTCGACATCCTCGAGAACCTCCTGCTCATCAGTGTTCGAGAGAGGTGGTGGAGCAGGAGTGGCTATGATAGGAGATTCCTTCTCCAACTTTGGGAATATCATTTCGCTCTCGGTAAGCATCGGTTCCACTTCAGCCTCAATATCGGTCGGTAGGCTTTGTGTCTGGGTCTCCTTGGTCTCCAAAATCCCTTCCGCAAGGGGTTCGCTGGTGGGTTCTGCCTGCACCTGGACGGCACACCAAAGTTTGTGTCCGAAAGGCGTCCCATCGGGAAGCTTCAGCCGCCAGTACGAAATCGCCGTCCCTTCGCGGAGAGGGGTCTTCAGGGTTACAGTAAAGTTTGCAGACTCTCCTAGAGACACCGGCGCTGAGAGTTCATTGCTTTCCATTGCCTCCGTGATAGTGTGTACGCTGGACGGGCGGTCGGTGTCTACATTGAACATCGAATCGCCGCCGACAAAGCGAACGCTGCAGCCGGGAATCCATGCGAGCGGGCCAGGGTTATAAAGAGTCCATGTTTGTTGGAAAACGTGACTGGGGGGGAATTTGGTGCCATCAGGGATGGTATCACGGATGAAAGACGCCTGGAAGCCAGATTCATGCACTGACGTGGTTATCATGGTTAACTCAGGCAAATCATCGCCGCTAGCAAGTTGCGGTGAGTGAGGCGGTTCATCTTCATCGTCTTTGGTTGCAGGCTCTGATACCTCCGGAATCTCATCCTTCGCAACCGATACCTCCCCGGGTAATCTCTCGCCTAGGTCCGCGCCTATGGTAACATCAGATGGAGCATTCGGCACTGGAGCCGGAGGATCTCCCATGGCAATGGGTGCTCCACCGACACCATTCTCACTATAGGTCGTGACGAGAACATTGCGAACTGGTGTCTTGAATTTAATCAATGGATGCGTGGGGTTGTGGTCATTTGTGGGAATAGCCTCGCAGGCCGCGCAGAAATCGGTGTCATAGCACACCGCGCACTTGTAGCGGACACCGGTTATATAGAAGGACGATTGATTCTTACAGAGGGGCCCGTCACAGAAAATGCCATAGTGGGTCTCCTGGTGCACTGGCGGCTCCGCAATCGCTTCGTAGATTGGAACAAACCGATGGCCTGGATGATTTTGTGAAGCCTTTTTGAAACAGTCCCAACAGTAGTCCCAGTCTGGACACGTCAGACACTTGTAGCGAACGCCCATAATCCGCTTCTCGGCGTCAGTTTCTTATTCCTTAAATCATGATCAAGAGGGTAAACAAACCTTATCACAGTCATCACAGATCGCAGCATGGTGATGGTGTCGTCCCGGGCGACACCGGGAGAGGACCAAGTTCTTGAGGCAGAAATCACGGTCACGGAGAAGGGAGAAGGTGTGAGCGGGGTGGTGACCGTGAGAATCCTTCAGCAGGCAGCTGATACAGAGATCATAATTGGTACAGTTGACGCAGGTAACCATGTTGGCCTCATCGATCTCTGCTCCGACATCAACATACTGAGCCTCATGTAATCTAAATGGCAGGGAGGGAGAGTGAGGTTCCTTACGTAGAAAGCAGGTGTTACAGCTGCGTTCTTCGATCTTTGGCGCGGGCTTTGGAGCTTCTGAAGCCGGTGGCGGAACCGACTCTAAGTCCGAAGGAGGAAGGGACTCCGGTACTGTCGCCCCTCGTCGTGATTCTTCATCAGCCCGAATTGGTCGCGGTGCAACCGTTTCCGTTATGCTATTGGTCACTATACCGTTCTTTACAAAGCGTTTGATCAGCCAATGATCCTCGCCGGGGCATGAGATACCGTCATCAACGCAGGCTTGGCAAAGATCATAGTCTCCATCATCGCAGGTACTGCAATGATAGTGTTCATTGGGGATAGACTGCCCGCAGTTGTTGCAGTCAATGTAAAACTCCGTCCCGGCCATTTCGCTCCGAGGAAACAAGGTAGGGTAGCAGGGATTCTGGGAGACACCAAATGGCCGGGGTGAAGGCTTGTTCAAGGCATTAACATTCGCTTTTGACGGCTCTTCCGTACTGGTGGGCGCCAAGCACAAGGCTGGGTCGGCGCGGGATTCAGAAGCTGGGGCGGGTACGGCCGGCAATTGGTCAACTGGCGTCGGAGTCAACGGAGCCAATGACGGCAACAGGGGACTAAGGACCGTGTCGAGGTAGCTGTATCGCGGTAGCGGCTCCTTGCGAACCGGTGCTGAGGGCTCCTGTGTCGTCTCGAGGACCAGTTTGGGGGGTAGCTCGGGAGTAGATTCGGAGGTAGCGCGGCTGGGCTGGTTAATAGCTCTGGCTCTGATGCGGAGTTTCAATTTCGCTTTCGCCGCCCTATAGAGCTGCTTGTAAATGGCGGGATTGTCGCTGTCCAGGCAGACATAGCAAGCGGCACTGTCGGAGTACCGTTCAAAGACTACATCGGCATCCGAAGGGATGCTGAGCAGAAGACGTAGCTAGCAGAAAGCATTATCAGTGGGGAACTAAGGCCATATATAGCCGAGAGGGACTAGAAAATCGAGCTGATTGGGGCCGAGTAAGGAATATAGGTGATATGTTGATGCCATTTTCAGCTGATCGAACTTTCCTAGTCGATCCCGAAACTGCACAATCACGAACAAGCAAAGGCCGAGAGCGAGCGTACCTTCTGGGGAAATGAACGTGCCCCCAAGTCCCGAAGAGGGAGCTTGAAACGGCGATTAGCATCATTGTAGGAAACCTTCACGGCCACCAGAGTGTCTGGGCCGATGAGAGCCAGAGAGGTGGCCATCATTTAACCAGTCTCGTGAAAGCCAGGGTTATCGATGCGGATTAGTTAAGCTGTACGACTGGAGAAAGAGCAGCAAGATCGTTGAGACAAATGAATCACAGGTGGGCTGATGGAAGAAGTGATCACGGAGTCAAGGATGACGCGGCGGTCAAGGTGAGATCGGCACGTGACCAGCAACGATGAAATCATGAGCCGGAGCTCGATAGATAAGAGTGAGAATGGGTGTTTGTTCAAGTAGAAACTGAGATGGAAGAATAAGAAACCATCAACAAGAAAAGAATTAGATGGTAATGTGAAGTGGAGTCGAGCAGGGGATGAAGTGGGATGGAAGGGTGAAAAAAAAGAGCTGGAGGATGGTTTGAGGAGGAGGTTTGAGATTTGAGGGGAGGTTGAGGTGAGGAAGAAGAAGAGGGAATAAAACTAGTGATTAAATCCAACAAACAGGTGACCGACGTGAACCAAGGCTGCCTGGAACGAGATGGGATTACATGAAATACTACGTACGGTCTTGGCGTGATACTAGAATGTACATTACATGTCTAGTACTGAGCACCCGTAAAGAATACTCACTTAATGTACTAGCTAGTACTGTCCATTACACAAATTGTATGGTACCTAGTAAGGACTTTACATCATGTCCTATACATTAATATAACCGGAGAGAGCCTTAGTACGAGTAAATGAACTGTAATGCAGTCACGTGACTATCATAGGAACAGGATTTTACGTACATAATAGATACCTATCATATCATATGAGTGGATGATTGATTGGCCAAAGAACCTATACAAGAATACTGGCGGACATTCAAATCCAATACAAAAGTGCACCCAAAAAGGCCACTATTTTCAAAGCTACGCAACGCCACACCACCACATGAAAAACAAAGCCAGAGACTGTAACTCTATAGATAATTGGTCTAAGAATAAAGTTATAGAAAGATATATTAAAAAATCATAGGGTGGGGAGCCTAGAGGTTCGTTTAAAAAAAGGGCACTTTTTCGAACTTGTCCCCTCGCGGACGCTTTACCGTCTTAAGAAAGGCGGTCATCAGGCGGTATATATTCTACCAATGTGAAAAAATACGGACATATGTACGGAAAGATATAGACAACCCCTTAATACAGAGCACTCCGTTTTTTATTATTAATTACATACACCAACAATACCTCATTCGCTCCCACACCCAGACACTTATCTTGGAGTGGCACCAAAGTGTTCAATATAGTCAATATGATCCAACCCACAATGAAACTTTGGATAGAAGAGGATACGATGACAGTAAGACTTTCCTCCAAGCACCTCAATTTCATAAAAAATCAGGCTTCAAGGAAAGAAGGCGATGAGCACAGCAGCCTAGGAGGGGAATAGAATTAATAAAAGGCGCATTAGGAAGATGGTAAAAAAAAGGTCAACTTACCACTTGAACCGCACTTCGTCGCACTTCTCGCAGCCTTTATTCTGCCTCCTCTCACAAGATGCGCAGAGTTTCTCTTGAACGCATTGGCAGGAATCTTTCTGACAAACACAATTGTTGCAGATTTGTTTCTGCGTGTAGTTGCCATTGTGGTTCCTTTTTTATCGATAAAAGTCACATCTCCTGCCCTTTACATTATTATCTCTCCTGGCATTCCTCGCAACGTCGCTTAGAGCATTCAAGGCGAAATTTCTTCTTACTTGGCCATAATTTTCGTTCCCCCAATAACTTACCCTTTAAAATTTTTTGGGGATTTTATTACAATTACTTGTTACCGGATCCACCTCGTTGTTATACATTTGCTACACAACAACTTCGTCCCTATTGATAGTTTATACCATTCCATCTCTAAGTAGAGGTGGTATAGTGGTCACGCTAGCGTAAAATACCTAGTCGTATTATTACCACTACCTGCAAGTACGGTGTATGATATAGATCACTAATCAAAAATGACTGTCCCGCCTTAGTACAGGCACTATTACAGGTACTACTAGTACTAGTAACGTAAAAGGATACCTACCTGGCCAGCTCGAATCCCCATACAAAATGCCAGTTTTTGCAGCCTTATCTCAACACCCACAAATCCTAGTTTCTAATTCACGAGTTTGTTTGTACATTGATAGAACTACATATTAAACAGGTAAGAAATTAGAAGTAGTATAAATAGCTGTCGAGATCGGTGGGATAAAAAGTTAGGTTTTGGTCAAGACATCAAGCTGGCTAGGAGACCGGGACGCCCCACGAAAATTCAGGAAACGCCAGATAGAGGCAGATGCTACAGTGGCGGACATTCAAGAGTACCGAAGTCGATTCACAAAAGTTGAATCACCAGAACCGTAATATGGTTAAATCACATCGGAGAAATCGTAAAAGTAGAGAGCATATGCCAATAAGTAAAGTTACGATTTAATTTCTATTATAAGTTAGATGTTGAGGGAAAAGTTTTTAAGCCCAATAGTGTCCCACTTTGTGGACCATACCTATTTAGGAATAGTCACGTGACTTCTCTGCCTCGCTACTCTCCAAAGCAACCGCTCATCGATCGTCACTAGGGAGATGAGGTGTGATGTGGGATTCTACTCTGACCCATATGCAAGTCCTTGCCGATATATATCCATTTTTGTCATACCACTATTAAAGCACGCAGAGATGGTCCCGTTACCGACGTGAGCTAACGCAGAAGGAACATTGGTTCGCAGGCTTTCAATAGTGTAGTTACATTTCTCCCTCGCATATCGTTTGGCATGACACCAAAAGCATTCAATATGGTTAAGTTCACAGTGGAGCTGGTAGAAAAGGACCCGGTGATGGTGGGCTTCGTCCATCAGCTTCTCTTCTATCCTGCACCGTTGCGCTTCAAAGTCCGGCTATATATAGGGAAAGAAGCCGGCGGGCATAGCAATCTATAAATGATTTGACTAGCATTTGTATGAAGAAAGCAATAAGCAAAAGATTGACAGACCGGTCGGGCTGCATTTCGGAGGCAAGCTTTCACACTCTTTGCAACCTTCCTTCCGTCTCCTGTCACAACGAGCACAGAGCTGTTTTTGGGTGCACTGGCAACTCTCCTAAGTTCACAGTTATCGCAGTTTTGTTTTGGCGTGCATTAGCCACTGTGGACCTTTCGCTTCTTGCAGCCTTCGCATCTCGTACCCTTTGTGCAATTCCTGCAGTTCTGCGCCGCCTTGGAACAGCCATTGCAATGAGGCTGTGGGCACTCAAGTAACAGGCCTACAGCTGGCCAAAGGCCTCGTTCCTTTTTTAGATCCCTTTTTGTATTTGGCTAACAGTTCCTGTTACCGGACCCTCCCTTGTATAGAAAATTTGTTGAGCAGCAATAGTGTTTCCATCATTATGCCACCCATCGTGTAGGAGCAGTTGAGTTCCGCCGCAGTGCATCATCAGCATAGGCAGAATGGCTAGTGGCATTATCAAATAGGAAAAGCAAATCTGACACTATAGGTCCATAATCCCTTCCCCCTTTCTTTTCGGCCGAAGAAATGTACCATTCTCAGCTCAGATACCCAAGCTTGTTGCTCTCGGAATCTAAGCGAGAAGATGCGTGTCACGTGAATCGTATTACTAATACTGCTTACTAGTTAGAACATTTTGACCCACAACAGGCTGACATATCATACTCTAACAAAGAATCTTTATTATATATACATTAAGGCTAGTTAATGTTATTTGACCCGTACAATTATTTGGCCCGTACGCCTAGACCCTTTCAGGCTTAGCTCATTGATTCCGCTTTGACGGCAAGGTATGTACCTGTAACTGGCGCCATGGCGTAGGCCGAGCCGTATGGGTCCCGGGACACATGTCTGCTAGGGAATGAGAGGGTAGACCTGCTAGCAAAGGAGGGAACGAGTTTAGCACGAGGGCGCGAGGAGTGGTGGATGACTCTGGCCAGGGCAAGAAGGTGGAGGAAGGAGTGGCTTAGCCTGAGGTTTGCGTCATGGTAGAGACAACAGGCTAGGCCCCGAGGACAGATAGAAGCCCCGAAGAATAGCGCTTATAAAGGGCTCAGTAGGACGAGTGTAGGGCGAGTCCTTGCTGCTAGACCCGCACATGGTGAGCGGTTTGGCCATGACGAAGCGGAGCTTACCTGCAATTGTGGCAGGAGAAAGTCCCCTGCCACGGGTTTCCGACTGAGCGAGAGCTTTGTTATGAAGCTCCTGGCCAAGTCCCTGCACAAGGGGCAAAAATAACGGTGCCCGGTACTAATTTGTTTTTTCCTTTTTTTTTTTTTTTCTCTCTTCCTTTTGGAGTTCGTTCTCTTGGGCACAGGTTACAGAACACCCAGGTGATCTCTGGGCCGGCGCCAAATAACTAGTGCCCCACCATGTACAATACTTAAAGACGTAAAATAATACAACAACAAAAGCTTTTAGCTTATTGAAAAGAACGGCAGAATTACACACTACGCGCAGTAGAATATGATAGTGTATACCGGCATTATATATTGGAAAAAATGAGTACGGTGGTAACATAATAGTCAATCCTCGCCTCAGCTGTGCAGCTCCTTCCCAACCACCACCTCGTCCACCTCGCCCACTTTCTCGTCCGCCAATTGCTTGCTCTGTGTATTCAAATGCTGAGGGGTCCCACTAGTGCCGATATTATCCTTCGGGCTCTGGGTGTGACGTGACGGACCAGGCTCGGGTATGGGTCACATGACCCACAAGTAGTTTATTTACCCTCTGTTTTCTCTTTCCTTCTTTTCCTTACCTTTGGATTCTAGTACGGACCGCCCTGTAGCTAGTATCATCAATTCAATACTTATGCTTCAGGCTTGGGTCGTTACACTGGAAGCCTGCTGGGCGACCACGTGTTCTAACGACTGCTGGTTCTGAAGTAAAAGGCGGGGGTCGAGTAGTTCGAGAATCGGTCTCACATTGGGAATTGAAATGACACATCTCCAGAGGAAGTTGGCGGTATACTCAACACTACGGCCCAGTCCATTGCATAGCTATGTGCATTACAGTAAGATCTGTATAGATCTTCCTCAATACATTAAGAGCGAATTGATATGAATCTCCCTGCTCATCAGATATAAAGCTAAAACCAACAAAGAATGATTGCCCTGTCGCTGCCGTTCCCATGATGCTAACATAGGCATCTTATACCGGTTCGTTTTATAGGTGCAGTCCATGAAAGAAACACCAGGCTTTCGTTGAAGCATTTGATAGAAGTCTTATACATATAAAATATCGACAGAATTCCGTCATCTTCCACTTCATACACTAGCTTCCAATCCCCGCTCTCGGCAAGAGTTGAAATTAATGCTTGAGTAGATATTCTGCCTGCTAAGAATTCAAGATGAAGGCTATAATGAAGATTGTAGATACCTCGGGCTTTAACCAGACAACCGGGGTGTTGGTCACGTAGCCCAGCTGAAATAGCACTGGTACGGACTCCTTGTCGCAGCTGCTCAACAATGGTATCCCGGTGCGTGATAAGAGATTGACGACAGTGAGCTGCCTGTGATTGTGGCTGGTTTGGGCCATGAGAATGCTCTCCGTAAATTATTCTAGTGACCCATGCACTCTGTTGCGGCAACCCCGGATTGATACTTTGAACGGACAGTCCTCGCGCTGGGACCGGCTTTTCCGTTTCTTGGTTGGATCATTATTGGTGCTGCGACCCTTTGTGCAGCCCGGGTATCGACTATTAATTTGATTTTTCTGATCTCGATTTGTACGTTGTAGAATGACTGCAAACCCGTTTTCCTTTGCCCAGTTTTGTATAGAATTCATGGCTTCTTGGTCTGTATAAGCTAGTGGGAACAGAGGCAGGGTAGAGATACTGGTGATATCAAGCGGATCGGCAGGGATAGGATCAGCGACATTAAAGCCGGCATCATAGTTAAATAGTTCGGCGTTGGGGGCGGCTTCGTCCGATTCCCCATCAGAGAAAGAGTCGCAATCGGATATATGGGTAATGATGGCTTCATCCGGCTCCCCGTTAGAGACAAGGTCGCAATCAATCAAATTGGGAACAGTTGTGGCGCCATAGCAAGAGAGCCGTAAGCCTCAATGTTCTCAGGCCCGAATTCATCGGGAAGAACTAGATCGTTGACTATAGTAATAGTATCGGCCATTTTCGAATTGTATACGTGTGTGCTCGATCTAGCTAGATTCCTATCCTCCTTTTTGGTTCTAGCAGTAGCTGCTCTAAGAGATCAAGCTTACGGTAAAGGTAGGAGGAAAGGAAAAAAATGGGAATGTTCCGGTGAAGGAAGTAAAGAAAAAGTAGCGCCGAATGGAAAAGGAGGGCACTTCCTTCACATTGCGAATGGTAGGAATGACTGATCAATAGCTGAGGTAACTTAGTAGCTACTATACTAACAATAACTAGAGATATCTGTCTAGATATGTGCGAGTTGACGCATGCCTGGGTCTGGTGAGAGCTTTCCGCCTGTTCCCAATGAGGAAAAGCGGAAAATAAGGCGGTCTGGGCGTACGGACCAAATAACATTAGCCTAAAATGAATGGGCCCAGCTTTCTGCCTCCGCACACCGCCGGCACATCTTTCTCTTTTTTTTTTTTTTTCCTTTTCGCCTCCATTGACATAAAACCTGATTTGAATCAAGAGCCTTTTTCCTCTTCAGTTCATATTAGATTCGGCTGTCTGTTACAGTTGAAAGGTTGATGTATGTAAGGTATTTATTTGGTGTTGCTTGAATTTGCATGAGGCAGCCCCGCCCGGTATCCCAGACTCCTGGCCAGCTTGACGTCTTGACGAAACCCAACTTTCTATCTTACCCATCTCGGCACCTATTTATGTTACTTCTGATTTTACACATGTTTCATAAGTAGTCCTATCGATATATAATTCAACCGCCAATTTGGAGACTAGGATATGCTGTGGGTGCTAAGATATAAAGCTGCGAATCAGGATTCAGCCTGGCCTGCAGTAATACTAGTATAGTAGCTTGCGGATGCACTCGGGCCTAGTCTATTTATGATGACAGTGATATTTGGAGTTAATCCGAGCATACCTTACACGTACATAGATAGCTCAATCAATGAGATGAAGTAGCATTGAAACAGCATCTACCTCTATCTGGCGCTTGTCGAATTTTCGTAGGCAGCCTGGTGTCCCGGTCTCCTGACCAGCTTAATATCTCAACCACAACCCAACTTTTTATCCCACCCACCTCAGCAGCTTTTTATATTGCTTCTAATTTCCCACATATTTTATATGTGGTTCTATCAACATACAAACAAACTTGCGAATTTGAAACTAGGATATATTGTGGGTGTTGAGAGATAAGGCTGCAGCAAAAACTGGCATTTTGTATCGGATTCGAACTGGTGTCCTTTTACGTTAATGGCTTTATTACATAATACCTGACAGCTTATAGATTCATCCGTGACATATGATAGGAGAGTCAGCATACGCTAAGCCCAAACAGATACAAGTTGACTCCGCCAATATCATGTGCGTGTACACACCTGAGACCGAAAAAAACACGTCAGCTCTTAGGGTTTCCTATCGAATCGAATCGAGTCGAACATTTATCGCGTAATAGGGGTAAAATGTTGGCTGGAGTTCTCTTGCCGCGTCCTCACCCCTATCCTTAGTCAGCAGTTCAGACTCCATAAAACACCTGATTGACAGAACCCTGACCCATCTCTTTTCCATCGACAATTTGATTCAAAGGAACCAATCAAAAAGCATGTAAAATAGTTATGTATAGCAACATTAATTCATGTGGGCAAATTATCTATGTATGATTATAATTTTACGAGCTTATGAATCGAATCTGGCTAAATTCAAGTTCGATTCGTACGAATTTGCCGAACTTCGAAATTCGTAAATTCGATAGCTATGAGCTCTATCATAGCTACCTCCCCTAGCAATGCACTATATCTCTCATAATTGAGTAAGCAATGCTGTAATGCATTTCCTTCTCTACATTTCTACATCCTCCAGTGTCTATCTTCATTGTTATGGTGGAGAAATTGGGTTGAACAGTTTTCAGTGGGCTCCGTTTTAGTCGCGAGACACCCACAGGCCGTGATCCACGGAAGTATGGAGGTGGTATTATGATTCATACTATAAGATAATGAAATTCATGATGACGCGTCCCAATTGCCTACCATGCAAAATCACCAGTATCACATTTCAGTGGCCCAATACCTATATCATAGCGACTGGTACCTAGGTACCATTCAGATTCTATGTATGACGGTACTACTAGTACATAACTACTCATATATAGGTATCGGTTGGAAATTGTAGGACGCTTGAATCTAGCAGTAGAAGAAATAGTAGATCATGCATACATGTCAATTGTGACCTTCCCCCCTGACCTGCCCGATGGCACCGAAAAGTCGGAGTAGATGTAGCGGCGTTGGCAGGATCGGACTTGGAGTTCTGGTGTCTCGTAATACTTTCCTGTTTGGGTTTAGTGCGAGTTGCTCGTTGAGAGTTATCATCTCTCAACGCAGCAGCTCGCCTGTCTCTTTCTTTTATTCTCTAGCTTAGTCTTTTCGTTTTTACCTACCTAATGAAATATTCTCTATCATTAGTTTGAGGTCCCTGACATAGATTCCTAGAGGTCTTTTTTGCATAGAGCAATCAGAGGCCGTAAGTAATAAAGAATAGGATCAGAGTCCTGTTCCGATCAAAGATCACCGCTACTCGAAGAATGCATGACTTCAAGGGAGCAAAATAGAGGTACATAGAAATTAAAAGGCAACTGCCGCGTGGAATTCATTCAGCCCGACCGGCTTCAGAAACGATTATTCAGATGAATGCCACATCCTCAACACTACCAACTATACCTAGGAGGGGGTTGAAAGATCACTACCTCAAAAAGGACAGGCTACAAGACAACGATCGACGTGCACGGGGTAATAACTTGCTTTTATGCTCTCATTCTTAACTGTAGCTGATGACCAGATGCAATGTTACCATCCTTCCCTCCTTCATAGTGCAGCGAGTGAAAATACAGGAACGAAAGACATTTCAGAAACAGAATAAGCATGGCAAGTAAAAAAGGGGGAAAAAAAAGAAGGAAAAGGAAACAAATACCAGGGCACTGTTTGTCTTCCTAGAACATATCCAGAGGGATGCGGGTATGGTCATTGACGCCGATCACACCACATATATGTGAGGGAAAGGGCGCAAAGCGGAAAACAAACAAGCGAACTTCAACGGCCCGCTAGTCCAGTAGGACTCACCGGTATCAGGGGAGACGACGCGGACCGAGGCAGAGGGGAGGGAGGGAACCATGACCGCTAAGAAATGCATCGAAAAACCAGTACCTACTCTAACACAGGCCACGCAGGGCAAAAAAGCATGAATGGGAATAGTCGCACTGGGTGAAAGGATAGCACAACGGGAAAGGCAGGAATTTTATGTTTCTTTCTTTATCTCCAGGATATCGATGGCGGTTAAGAGAAAGGAGAAGTAGGTCGACAGGCGAGCAGGCAGGTCATGAAAAATTAGGAAAAGATAGTAGTGAAGAAGCCGTCACAGAAGAAAAAAAAAGATAACCGAAAGGAAGACAAAGGGCTGAAAAAAAAGGAAAAGGGAAGCGATGAGGGACAATGACAATGATGAAATAGGAAAGCAAGAGTGAAGGCCTTCAGCCATTGTGTGAACCTCCTTTTCGTTCAGTGTGTAGCATAGTATACACCATGAGGCTGTGGATAATAGTAAGTCGTCCCTGGTGGGGTCATCATGCCCCCCATACCGACCACACCACCAACGGCTGGACCCGGCATGGAAAACGTCGCGTTAGGGTATATCTGTGCCGCATCGTAGTAGTAAACCGTCCCGCCCGCTTCATGCGCCACCGTGCCTGAAGGTGCGGGCAGCTCCCCTGAGACCGGGGGAGCTGGGAACACATAAGGTACCGGTTGCCCGGCAGACACGAACGGAGCCGGATACTCGGCTCCAGATACGGGGTAAAACACTGTCCCTGCCGGATACGCCGCGGGGTAGTAACCCGGAGGCGGAGGAAATCCATACGGCTGGAAGGGCGCTGCATGGATGGCCCGTTCGGGTAGATGGGGAAGCGGAGTTCCCGACGGTTGACTCGGATGAGACGTGTGCCGCGGGGGGAGATAGGTGGCCGCATCCCCTGCGTACCGAGGGCCTGCGACTGGGACGGGAACCTGCTGGTGGAATGGTTGCTCCTGCTGAGGTTGTGGAGGGTTGAACGGGAAGCTGGCCGGGCTCTCGATATCCGCCACCGACACAGTCTTCTGGGGTCTTGGCTGGTGCATTGGAATCGGCGCTGGACGGCTCTCGCGGACGAGGGCGGGTGGCGCCTGCGGGAAGGTTGAAGGGGGGGGAAGAGCGGGACCCACCGCGGGAGGGACGCCGATGCCTACATTCGCTGATATTGGGAAAGCCCCCGGAGGCCGAGCTGGTGGAGGAAGCCGGACGACGGGTTTGCCATTCTCGGGGGGGATCCCCGTCTGTTTGGAAAGGACTGACCCAGCCGGAGAATGGATCCCTTCCCGCGGTGGGCCTTGGCCAAATGATGATCGTCGGCTCATGGGTACGCTGGCGGCGTATGCGCCACCGAGATAAAGGCTGGGCCGTCGACTGCCATAGAACCCGCCTCGCCCTCGTCCCCGAAACGCTTGTTGGTTGGGCCGAAGCGCACGAGGAATGAAAATGAACGACCGCTCCGTGGCAGGGAAGATATAGCGAGGTGGCTGGCCCGGTAGTGAGATCCGGACTGGTTTATCACGGCGTAGCGGCGGACGGTGCT
Source organism: Pseudotulostoma volvatum (assembly GCA_019804575.2). Lineage (NCBI taxonomy): Eukaryota > Fungi > Ascomycota > Eurotiomycetes > Eurotiales > Elaphomycetaceae > Pseudotulostoma > Pseudotulostoma volvatum. Next base: position 16,726 of record JAHQZX020004362.1, read on the forward strand.
GGGGAAGACGAGTATGTTGTCGCTTCGGAACCGCAGGATAAGGAATCGGACTAACCATGCCTGGTAAGAACACCACGACGGGGACATTGCCAATCAGGATCGTGCTGGAAAACGACCGGGCTGGCGGAGACGATCGAGGAGCAGTCGGGGCGGGCCGGGAAGTATTGAGTACGGTCGGATTCGACGCGAGCATAGGCGACCGGGACACTGCCTCCCCTGCCACAGTCTCGTGGAGATCGTGTGTCCACACACTCTGACAAGCGTCGGGCTTCGGTGGTCGTCTGGAGGGATCTTTGTTAATACAGCAATGGAGACGTTCAGGAGAAAGGAGATCATTCGTATACCTGCTCACATTGCCATCTACAATGAGGCCATACGGCCGTGACTTGGGCTTGTTAAATGACCGGTGGTCGTTGGTGCCCGGGTCGGTGGAACGGGTGTCATGAAGGAAGAACTCGCCCCGAGTGGGCACAAAAGCCGGGTTTTCTTCCCACCTCTTGATGTAGTCCTCATGCTCGCGCCGTCGGCGCTCTGCAAATATCTCCCGCTTCGACTCTGTCGGCAGAGGCGCGGAGGGGGTTCTCGCCGTCGGGTCGTGGCGTTCCTCGGTCATGTCGTCAAAGTGAATTTCCGCCACATCGCTCGTCTGGTCGGAAATATTCATCCCATTCATCATGGTCTCAGTATCCATTATCTTCGACGCAAAGAGATGTCTGCTGGACGATGAAGCCGTTCCCTCCTCGGCCCCGTTGATCCGGCCATTGACGTGACCATCCCTACATCGGTTGGTTTCCGGAGCGACAGAGGCATCATCATCACTTTGCTCACTGCCCTCCCCATCCGCATCCTCATCGTCTTGCTGGCTGACCATAGAGCCATCGCTCAGTGAGTCGTCGTCCAGCTCTGCGCCCGGTGAGGTCTCGTCTTCACCTTCATCTTCCCGTCTCCTCCGGCTGGCACCGATTTTACGTCTCTGGTAAGGAGCCATTCGGGTGGTCTTGGAACAGTGACCGGCCAGCTGAAGACAGGGTCGGTCCGATTACTGGTCCGCCTCGCAAAACGCCGCGGGGACCACGATATAGCCTGCTGAGAAAGAGTCGTGCCAACAGCGAGCGGAGGGCGGGATCGAAATGGGAGGGATGGAATGATCACAACGGCGGGAGATTCACCAGCAGGTGAGACTTTCTCACTCCAAAAAACAGTGAAGAAGCGAGAAGGGAAGGCCGAGAGGTGAGGTCGGGGCGTAGATGATCCAGGAGAGGCTTAGGATGGAAGATGAGGTTGGTGTCTGAGGCATTCATTGATCGGAAAATCGAATATAATACATGTCATACCTGGAGAAGGATGGCCTGGTCTGATCCGATCCGATCTTGATCTGGTCTTGATCTGATCTGATCTTGATCCTGATCTTGATCTTGATCTGGATCTGAATTCAGGCTGAGGATTTGCTGAAGTGAAGTTCCGTTGGAAGTTTACCCATGACGATCTTCGAGACGGTTTTGCGCGCGACCGCCGTGCACGCCTATCCAGATTGAGACTAGGGCCAAAAACGGCATCCGGATTAAGTATAGCCTGGAGCCGCTGCCCAACTCGAACTAGACCTGAGAAAGCATAGTGTCGTTTGTAACGGTACTTTGTTATTTGTTATGGTTAAATCATGATGAATAATCAATCCTCTATACCGACTATATCATACGTACTAGCTAGCATGATGGTAGAAACCTATGATGATGTGATATGTATCCTAGTATGATGGAGGACCTGCCTTGATATGATGTGTGCTGCTGCTACATATGTCACCATAAGTCACCATAAGTTCTAATAATATCTATGATAGTCATGTCCATATCAAACCAATCTAGAACCCCATCCTCGATTACACTCCATCCCAATCCGTCCAAGCCCTTTAATCAAATGTGATCTTCTTCCCTCGAGATTCGACGATTCCTCCACTGAGTCTCTGAACCGTTTCTCGAGAATACCGGGCTGGTTTCCGGATCGATCGCTTCTCCCGAGTAGGATGGCTATCCGCATCCTGTTCAAGAAGACCCGACGCCGACCCGGAATTACGGGGATGATCTCTCGTCTCTTTTCCGAACCGTCTCCGATACCGGATGGTGGCATCTTCGGCGAACTCCATCCGGAGTTGTCGGCCTAAAAGCCGATGCACCCGAGCCTTCTTGGTCTTGGGTTCCCCCGGTTGCGTAGGCCTGTCGTCATCTGAACCCACCCCAAAATCATCCCCTCCTGAGTCCGTCTTCCTCTCCACCCGTAGGAATCCCTGCACAGCCGCTTGAGCTGCCTCCAGATCTTGAAATTCCACCCAAGCGAAGCCTTTACATTTCCCACTATCTTCAAAAGTGGCCACATGCACATTCGTAACAACCCCGCACTGGGAGAAATGCTCCTCCAGTAACTCCTTCGTCGCATCAAATCCAAGGTTACCGATAAAGAGGCGTCTTGAAGGGGGCTTAGCGAGAATGGCCGACGAGGTCCCGGGCAGTTGATGTTGGATCGGTCGACCGTCGAAATCTTGCGCATCCTTAATCAGCACGCGGCGACCAGACAAAAGTTGCTCGCTGAGCCCGAGGGCCTCATGAAGCGCTTTTTGGTTTGAAAAGTCGACATAAGCGAAGCCCTTGTTGGTGACCTTTCCAATTCCTTTTTCCAGTGCGGTCGGTAGGTGAACCCGGGTGATGGTGGTCTCGGTGAAGGAGCAACGAGCGGTAAAAAATCTGCGAAGATCATCCTTCGTAGCGGAAAAGGGGAGATTTCCAATCCAGATTCCGTAGGTGGAGCGCTGTCCTTGGTTCGACGATGGCCTTGACGGGGTGTCATCCCCAACGATTGGGAGGACGGCGGATGGAAGTTCACTGCCCTTCTTTTTGGCCTTCCGTAAAGCCTTCTTCGAGAGAGGCTGTGGAGCAGAAGGATTGACTTCAATATCGGGTGCGTGCTGTAACTTTCGCTTCCTGGGATGGTCTTGGTCTTCTGACTCTCCCCTAAGAACCGGCATCTTTCTGGGGGGGATGTATACGTACAGTGGGATAGATAGGAAGTACTATGGTAGTATAATAGTACCTATATAATTATGATGTGAGATAGATAGATAGAATTATGAATATCCCATAACTATTGTAGGTAACTAAATAATATTGATGATAGTTATGTAACTTACCTAAATATCAGATGATACATATGTTACTACTAGTACTAGCTACTACTACCTCTATAGACTATAGTAGTAGTGGTAAAAGACTAGTTAGTACATAATATTAAAAGTTATGATAGTATTATATACTACTACTACTACTACTACTACTACTACTACTACTACTACTACTACCTACTACTATGTAACTAGTATGCATCCTAGTATAATAGTGATTATATCATATTACTTATTACGGTATTAGTACTAGTATATAACTAATATGATTCCCTTTTAAGTAACTTATGAATGCCCCCGTTTGGGGTTCACCGCCTATTTTGGAAAAGGCAGAACCATTCTTCTATAGGTACTTTTATCATATGATACGATCCCTGAAACAAACGCCCTTTTTTTTTTTTTTTAAATATGATAGTTAAGCTATTTATATTATATTATAATAAAAAAAATCATATAGTCAACTTACTTACTAATACTAATAATCAATAACTACAGAATTTTAATTCCGATCTTCCTGTATGATGGTGACTTTTATTTTGGTTCCTTGGCCGGTTTACTTCAATGTTTAAGTAAAAGGGCCTGATTCTTGAATTTCCACCATATCATACATAGTATGTATTCTATTCTCTCTCACATAGGTACTTGCATCATCATATTAGAGGGAGTCATATTTAAATCTACGATACTTACCCACCAGAGTACTTGAGGACTAACTTGACTGATATCTCTCTCATAAAGAACTCTGATAAGAGCTGCCACATATCTCACCCACTTGAAAACAGAGACACCCACAACTCGCCCCGATCTATTCACCTCCCCAGTTCTTTGTGCCATGGCCCAAGTCTATAACGAACCAGCATCGACCAACGGGTCGATGTCCGCAACAGGAGCAGCTCCGAAGCAGACGTATCGGTCATTCAAGTACGTGTTCGATGAACCTCCCGCACTGGCTCCGATAGTCTGACCTGCTTCTACCTAGGAAGAAATATGCGAAACTCAAGATCAAGTTCGAGCTAGGCGTAAGAGAGAGCGAAGCACTCATTCGTGAGGAATTACGCATCCAGGATCTATCAAAGCGCATCCAGGAACAGAACGAGTAAGCAATCATACGGTCCCCTTGTGGGCAACGCGAATCGCTGAATAGGGTGGTCCACCGCTAGCCAACTACTCGAAGTGCTCCTCGAGTTTAACGACAGCCTCCATCTTCCTCCGTACCTACGATACGACTTGAGTCTCCCTGGGGATCCTATTTCGCGCCAATCTTATAAGCGCAATGAGCCAAATCCCTCGTACCCGGATGTGGTGACGGCAACAGCAGCGCTGAGCGAAACCAGAACGAATCTCACATCAGGCAAGGTCTCCCCAGAATCGTATCGTCACTTGGAAGAAGCCGTGAAGGGTAGCAAACCCTTCGAGCCACGAATCAAGTACCAGACGCTGCTTCGAGCTTCCTCCACTACAAGACCGGCGTCCGCCGTCAACCTGGAGTCAACACTCGGCTACCTCACTCCAGAGCACGAGACAGAGTTCTACTTGGCCCTGGATGCACGCCTGGGTGATAAATCGGCGGTGCTCCAGCTCAGTCACGCACCCGAGAAACCCTCACTGGCTGAACGGGAGCGGGAGGCCGCGTTACGGAATCCAATATCTGTGAATAATTGGCTGCGCAGGAATCAACCACAAGTTTTCCTGCAGGACAATGAGATCGCGTCGGAAAAGTCGGTCTCCCGCCCGGTGAATCTACGCTCCTCCAAGCGCGCGTCCACCCAAGTGCGCAAAGAGGAGGATGCCTATGACGAAGACGGCGTCTTGATCGATCAAACCCTCGCTCCCGGGAGCTCGAAGGGGAAGCGCAAGCGTGACGATGATGCCCAATACCGACCCAAGGGGGCAAGCGGCCGTGGTGGCCGTAAGAAAAAGGACAAAGAAGACACGGCCCCCAGTAATAATGCAAGACGCTCAAAGAGATCTTCCGGTGGTGGTGCGTAAATGCCGTCGTTCATTCACTCCCTTTATCTTTTCACCCCGTTGCATGTATTATTTGGCGTTCATTTTTCGGTCACCGTTGTCCTTTCCCATCCTCCCATTTTTCATTCTTTGCTCTCTCTAAACCCGCCAAGGGTGAACTCTCATAAATAGTAGTACATATATAGTGATTTCTTATGTACGATAGATTAGGCACTCCCATATGTCTCCTCTTTTGGAACCCTCATTGCTTTATGTATGATGATCATATCCACCAATTATTCGTTACAAGGAGAGGTTTGACCAGATAGGTTATAAATTAGGCATGGTTCATGTTCAATAATTGACGTCTCACTAGCTTTCCACAACCTACTTGGGTGATTATAACTGATATTAGAGGTTGGTGCTGGTCACTATGTGATATGAATGTGTCATCTTCATATTTCGCCGATACCCGGGCAGGGTTTCCTTGGAAAGATTGACGGATCAACTATGTGTGTGATTATATATATGTATGGACATACTCCTTTGCCCTAACAAGCCACATCTAGTACAATTTCTGAACTTGACGACCTACTATTCACTTCTCTGCATACTCTAACCATCCATATCTTGTTACATTTTGTTTCCTCCGATGCCTCTTAGGCATTATTGAATGCCTCCGTTGTATGACCTGGAGACCGAGTAATGTATTATGTACCGGGAAACCAGGCACTTCTTTACCTAAGCGATACAGAATAATGAACTATCCTGTCTCATGGGCGTCAAGGCGGTAAGCTTCTATTGAATTACCGGCCGAAGGTATTGGCTAGTTCAATTCTGAAGCAGAGGCTTGCTCGCTTAGGAAGTTCCTTACTGAATCGGGAGCCCAAGACCCAAGACGACATCAAGTCCCTAGTCGTTAGCTGAGAAGACAATCAAAGAGTAATCACTTCAGCGTTAGATTTCGTCTTCATAGCTGGTCTAAGCATATGAGCATTACATGCCAGGGGGGAAAAAAAAAAAGCAATGTTAAATATGAAAATATCCCGTCAGAGGAAAACATCGCAGAAATTGCCTTTAAGCCACTTCCTAACGGCCAATACCTACATCTCAGATGCCATATAACTTCCCTACTAGCTTCACTTGTATCTCGATGCCTTGGCATAAGGAACCGATGAAGATACCGAGAAAGCCAACCAGGAATGGTTCCATTATCACCTTGCTGTTGACCCAGGGCTGGCCCGGGAAACCTGGCTCGTTGTGGAAGCGTGGAGTGAGATGCCCGATAGCTTCGGGGGCACTGGCGGGCATTTCCGATGATGAGGGTGATTTAGCGTGGCACGCAGGCTATCCGGAATCGTTATTGGGAAAAGACCACGAGATTTGGTCATAAATCTCGTCCGGGTTCATGAGTATGATACGGAAGGCTGTTCAGAGCCAACCATTCAGCGAAGATAACCAGAACAACAAGACCGGCTGATCACTTAATGCCTAATCACAAGAGACCTGGAAGCAACCCACACTCATCGATAGACTGAAACTCCCTAACGAACCCGTTTCGAAACGATTCTTCATTGCAGGATGGCGAAATTAATGACTCTAGGAGGTGTTCGAACGAGCCACTGGAACAGGTCTAGATATTATCTCGCCGTCTTCGCGGCAGCTAAAGATCTTATTAGAAAGGACCTCCAGGAGAAACCCTATCTTTCATAGTACTGAAAAAGGGTGTGATAGACCCCCAGAAAGATCTTACCAATGCTGATTTTCCATTTCCCACTCACCAGCAGACTACGACGGTGTTTCACTCACGGCAGATTTTCTGTCCTTCACGAGAGAAAGAGCCTTCAATGGAGATATAAGCCTTGGTATTGGATAAGAACTCCCAGAATTAAGACTTGCCATTGGCTACTCGGGGATCTGATCGAATAATCGATCTTCTCTAATGGCTTGGTTCTCAAATCGATTGTACAACGCCTGAAAGGATACTCCCCATCATACCGAATAATTAAGACAGCCCTTATCAACCCGAAGAGATTAAGTAGAGAGGCCGGTAACAACTCTAGGGTAGAGTCCACCTTTCAGAATAGACTTCTACGCAGAGACCGCGGTAGGGGAAAGGAGACTATCGATACAAACATCTTTCTCGTACCGTGATGCAAGGGTTGGGGATGTGGGTTCTTGGTTTTTAAGATTCCTACTTCTATCTTATTCATCATCGTCTGTTTCAACCGATCATCCAATTGAGAAAGAAGAGCAAGCATTGTTGAATCTTACAATATCCGTATTCTTGAGATCCACATGAACAATTGGATGACGATTTTGCATCTATTGGACATTTGGTTAAAATGCCTTGCTTTTCCTTCCGCTCGCTGATGAAGTGCTCGCATTCTTGTCCTCTTGTTGTTGTCCTTACCCGGGAAAAATACGCCGTCGGAAGTTTGTAACGCCCCGATGGCGAGTTGTATTTTTGGAGCTTATAATTAAGAACTCTGTAAAGGAATTCGATAGTCGGCTCAAATTCGTGAACAATACATTAACAGTTAATTAGGCCTCCCCCTAGAACCCTTGGGTATTTGGTGTTAATGAGAGAGTTGTTAAAGAACCATAGCTGGTGCCAAATCCTCGTCATCTAAATACACATCCGAATCTTCATATAAATCCTCGGCATTCTCATCCGTCCCGTCATTATGGGGGTCACCCGGGTCGGCAGCGGGAGTGTTTAGTATTCGCTCGTCCAGTTGGTGCAAGGAAGGATTCCTTCCGATCTAGATCTGCACTTAGACACTTAGAGATGGCGGATTGAAGTCATCCTATACAGGGTTAGTAGCGGATTTAATTTACGTTTCATATTACTTTGTCTTTCACTTGCTATCTTAATTGCAAAGACTCATCCACCTTTCGTCATGCTATCCTTCTTTTGAAGTCGCTGGAGATCAAAACACTCCTCGAATCTTACTAGTCCATTTGGACCGGGGTCGCCAAGAAAATCATATGACCAAGCTTTTTTATCCAGTCTCATTTTAATAACAATAATATTTCATACACCGCCCTGGCGGGAAAACCTCCTCCATGGATGCTTTACAGGGTGAAAACCCCCCCCATTATTGTAATGGTTTCTCGTATTTTTTGTGTTTCCGGCCTACCCCTTTTCATACAGTATTTTTGTAAATCTAAGAGCTGATCCAGGCGTTTCCCTCAGTATTTTCGGTGGCCGGGACGGGATTCGAACCCGCGACCATATGGATGCCAAGCCTTCACGCCGCCCCAAACGCGTCAGCAAGCCACACTAGATGGAATCCCAAGTGTGATGTGATGGGCGGTGTGCGTTTCTGCCAGTTGATAGGACTCATCAGTCTCTCTGCTACCGACAATCCCAGCTCATGTGGGAATTATTTTTCTATATCGGACTTTCGTTCACACCTATTTGGCTTTTCTTGATACCATACTTAATCTTCAATTACTTAGTACCAATACTACATGGCGATCACAATCCTTCATCCTCTCACGGAAGATATCGAACATCAATATGAAGAGTCTGATGCAGAATCGCGAGACTCAGATGGAGACCTAGATATGGTAGTTGCCACAAATGTCCACCCCCTGAAGAGGCCACGCCTGTTAGGCAAGAGTCGCACCCGTAATGGGATTCTTATCCCAGGGGAGTTAGTGACCGACGATCCTCAATGGATGAGGTGCGTGTCTTACTATTTGGTTTCCTCCCCCCCCGAAGAGGCACACTGATCTGTTATCAAGGGGTCATGGCACTTTCACTACTCCGTACTCCACTTGCATCATCGCTACTGTAGCGGGCACAGTACAGAAGACGAACAAATTGCTCTCTGTGCAGCCACTACGTGCACGATACACACCGGAAATCGGTGACCTTGTCGTCGGTCGCATTGTTGAGGTACAGTCACGACGATGGAAAGTTGACGTGGCTGCCCCACTTCTCGCCCAACTACCACTATCCGCCATCAACTTACCTGGTGGTATTCTCCGGCGGCGAACGAGTGCGGACGAACTCCAAATTCGAACATTCTTTAGCGAGGGCGATCTTGTCGTTGCTGAGGTGCAGAGCGTGCATTCAGATGGATCGGCATCTCTACATACCCGATCGTTAAAGTACGGGAAACTGAGAAATGGGTTCTTTCTTTCCGTGACCGGGACTGGCGGCAGCGGGGCATCAAGGTCGATAGTGAAAGGGGGAGTCAATTCTTCAGCCGCAGCCGCATCGGGCATAGGGGGAGTTGTCCGCTCTCGGAGACAGGTCTGGACGGTGAACGCTGCCAATGGCGGTGGCGATGTGGATGTTATCCTTGGCGTGAACGGGTACATCTGGATCTCGAAGCACGCCGAAGGGCCAGCCGCCTTGTCGTCTATGACTGAAAGCATGTCTATCACTCGAATGGAAGAGATGGTGTCGAGCTCAATCTACTCTAGTCAGAATGATGAGGTTAGCCCTCAAACTAGGCGTGAGATTGCGCGACTTGCCGGCTGTATCCGGGTGCTTGTAGAAGCCGGTGTACGCGTGGACGAGGAGACGGTTACGCGGGCATACAATGCCTGCTTGCAGGCAGACCTCGAAGTGGCTGATGATGAAGACGATATTGACGAGCGAAGAAGAGACGGCAGGGAGTATCTGGGCGGAGCTAGGGCGTGGAGAATCCTCGAGATCATTCTTCAGAAATAAATCTCAAATTTCCTTACTTCCAATACTCCTGTTAGATTCAGGTCGGCTCCTTATACATGCCATTCGCGCTCGCTCGCTTATACTTCTCGATTTGAAAAAAAAAAAATTGCTGAGCGTCAAGGCGCCAATATAGGGACACCCTCAGTAAATAAATCCACCCAATGTTAGGATGGGCGACCATTTAACGCCTAATTTTACCACTCATTTATTAAGAGTGTCTACTTAGACCCAGCCCTTTGTCTGCCCGATATCAGCAGATGGGGGTCTCTATTGCTCCACATTGCAACTTTGAATCCGGTAATACCACCGTTATAATCATGATAATTTTTAGTGAGGTTTTCTGGCAGATTGAGGGGTTGTTTACCTCCGCGTTGGAATTCACTGAAGTGGGGCTCCGGCCGAAATCTGGAAGCCCAGCCGAATTCTGGGTTGAAAATACGGCGTCTGTTTACCGCGAATCAGAGTATAATATAATAAGAATTTCAAGCTTCCTAGGAAGCCAAATGGAACGCGAAAGCCTTTGGAAGTCAGCTCCAACTATGCCAGCTAGTATGTCTTCGAACGTCAAACCATATTTATCTTGGGTGTCATCAGGCAACAGGTTGGTCTCTATCTCTAAAAGAGACACTTCTGGAGGCTTCTAGATAGTATCTTCTCTAAATTTGGAATATTGAATATTGCGCGGCACTGGTGGCACATCTTCTATGGGTTCCAGGCTCATCTAGGCCGCCCGGAGGTGTTAATCGACTTTGCTACTTGTAAATTATGTCCTTGGTATCTAGTTAAACAAACTGTCACATTAGGAGGAGAAGCTCCCAAAGAGAACAATCAAGCCTTTTCATCCCGCTTTTCTCCTTAGAATATGAAGAAAAGACCGTCTGCAAGTGTGTAAGTGGCACTGTAGCCCCATGCATACTTATCTAGATACGCTATTTCACTAGGGTGGATTGTACCGGGGACGCTAAGGAATTAGTAGACACTTACACAGGTAGCCCGTGTAATAGGCTAGCATTCTAAGAAGATTGTTATTCCCTAGGCAGCTATACCACTAGGTAAGGCTACTAAGATTAAACGTGCTACTAGGCTTGTATGTACAACAGCCGAGTATGCAGTGCGGCGTGTGATAATTGATCTAAGTTAGAAAGCCTGCTAGGGCCGCCTCAGTGCCAGTGAAGAGATTACTAGGCACAGGAGTAGCATGCCTATAAGTCGAGCCCTCGGCATCTTCAATTGCCCTGCGTTCTGCGGTGCTTCAAGAGAATGACAAGGCTTATCATAATTAAGTTCAATTTTCGAGATTTGATGAAGGAAGCTGAGACGGAATGCATAAGTTTATTATAGTCATGGTAGCTATCGCAAAAAAAATCAAGAATGTTAACGCGAACTTGAAGAAAAAGGGAGAGAAAAGTGAGTCAACTTGAAGGCAGAGAGCGTAACATAGGGTAGTAGCAACAATTATAATAGACACCTTCCCAACTTCAAGTTGTTTGAACTTGCCGGCACTATTACTTGATAACAATACCTTAACTTGAAGTTCTTCTACACCCATGCATCGTCACAACCGAAACGCTGTAGTTATAACCATTAGCTCAGGCTGGGCCCGTATAACAGTAGTAAGAGATGCGAAAAAGCTTCTTGAAGTCAGTGTTACGGTACAGCAATAGCAGAAGCGGTGATAGATGTAAGGGTCTATCAAGCTTCAGGTGAGTAGCGAAATTATCTCGGTTAAACTAGGTCAAGGGGTATAGGGAACTTGAAAGTCCAGTGCTAGTTACACCAATCCCCGGCACCCATCCTTGTCTAGCATAGTGTTAAATAGCCTGCTATCCTCATAAATCCACCTTATCGAGACGTCTTAAAGCCGGCCGCTAGAAAGCTACTAGGAAACGCGGGTAGGGAGGCTCCGAGTTAGATAAGATGAGGGAGCCACGGGTTCGTGAAGCTAGATAGGTAAAAGGGACGAGTCGGATGGGTAGGAATGGGGGTGTACGACAAGAAAAGACACGAAGTAATAAAATTTACACGGGGGACTAATGCGACGACAAGATAGGGTGCTAAGACACATTTTTTTTATCACCTACAATAACCAACCAAGACATGTACAATATACATGCACAAGTTTAGTCTTTCAATTCAAGATCATCTCAGCGCTTCCCAGCGCCCACCGTGGTTCCTCTTTATATTTCAATAGAATATAGAAATCTTCTCCTGTAGCAATCAGTTGAAAGCCCCAAATATTCCTCTATTGCTAGCCCATCGTCCTCTACTGCCAGCTCATAATCTAACAGTTGGCACAAGATGTACACTGCACTACATTCTCCAATGCGTAGAAATGGCGACAGCCGAGGTTACGTTTCTTGACCAGTCCGTCGGCATTGGCAGCGCTGAGCTTCCACTATACCATGTCTGTTTGCGGTCGGCTATTATTCAGGATCTGAAGCTGATCAATATAGGCTCCGGTATACGCCACTGGCTTCCTTTCAGAGGTTCCCCCATCGTCCGCAACTGTCCTCCAATGTTCAGGGGCAAGAACGGTGATGACTATGAGTAATTCTCCTAATTTCCTACCTTCTGACATAGAGGTGCGAGTACTCTCCCCTATGTACATACTTTTGCACCCAAACATAGTCACGCCGCCAATATTTTTTCCCCGCCAATTCGGAGCACAGCATACTAGTTCCTCCGTCAACTTGGGATATCCTGTTGATCTTTCCCGTCTGGTTTCCAACAAGTAATTGAGCCATGGACCTGGACAATTAAGGGCTTGACCCAAGAGGCATCTGGGTCGCACTGATCCATGACCTATGTAGACACCGCGACATTACCATGTTTCTTTCTGCTTTCATGCACCAATACTGCCAGGGCGTCCGAGAATCCACCAAGTTTCAAGGTCGCCAGCAGTAGTTTTGTCGTCACCATGGATCCTTGAATTTCTTGCCTGCCAGCCATATTGCACCAAGCTTAGTCCTCGGCTAGGCCTCCCGTCTCGCAGTCGGTCATCTACGCCAGTGTGTGTTTTTTTCTAGTCATAGAAGATCATCTCTTCCATTGCAGTCGCACTAGTCTGCTGTGTAAAATGGCAGATTATCTGTTCTTGGAAATCGCCATGCTTGTTCGACCACACAAAGTGCTCCTTGATGGCCCATTTGTGGGCGGCTTCCGTCTGCGACATGTCTACCCCATTTGTTGACCTATATATGCGAATAAACTCCGGGTAGTGGCTGATGGCGTGAAATTTGGGGAAGTTAAAATGGCCGCTTTCATCCTTATCACAAACGTTGCTTCGATACCGCCGAAACGGCCGAAACGCCCACTGCTTGATATGGGTGAAGCTTGGGAATATTTTCAGCCCTGGATGGGGGTGCACACAGGCGAATCTGTGATCTAGCTGATCCAAGCCCTTTGCATCTTGGTCGAGTTTGCTAGCATCAGCTTTGCGCTTTCTTGACGCGGGAATAGTAGCTGCAATATGTGCCTTTATCCACTCAATAAGGTAGTGGATAATTTCCTTTGGCAACTGATGCAGCATGTCCAGCATCATTGTGGCGTGAAAATCTGTGTACGGGTGATTCTATGCGAAACAGTTAACATCATAGACCATCATCGCTTTTTCTTCCTTGCCAAGGCCTTGAAGCGGTATAGTTCGCTGCCTAGCAATCAATTGCTGCGTATATTGATGTGTTCGCTTCGGTCACTCCGTCTGGAGATTTTCGCGTTGATTGGGAGGGACCTGACAGATAGTGCAGTGACGTCCACTTTTCACGCTGGCCAAGAGGGCCTGCTTTTCATAATCAGGAAAGCATCGTTGATAAAATCCATCGGCACATTTTATCTCAGCTCCATCGCGAGACAGCTGCTTGATCGCTATAGAGAAATGAATAATATTAGCTATTACTCTGTATAAAAATCAAGACAGGCTGTTTCAAATCGCCAAGGAGGGCAAGGAAGAAGCATTCTTTTCTGGGCCACCTCCACCTACTACCTGTTCTACCGGGCGGGCCAGGAGGAGGGAAGTCCATGGCTGTGTAAAAATAGCACAGCTGGCACTCCAGCTGGGTAAGGGTAAACTATTTCCTGCTCCCGTAATCCGAAACGGCTGCCAGCAATTCCTTCTACTTTGGGTTATATTATATGGCTTCCTCGATAGTCTAGGCACCTTCTTGTACCACTCGGCCATAAAAAGTTGCGCTGTTGCTTCTTACAACCTTTTATTCTAAGCTGCTTATCTAACAGGACGAGACAAGGATGTGTAAAATAATTTTGCCACTAGGGTGATATCTACATATCTTTCTAATTACTGGTCTGGGGCATCGGGATGGTACCTATAAACTTTCTCGATGGATTTCCAGAAGCAGCCCTGACAGTTGTACATAGGCTTCCGGTATATTCGAAGTAAATAACACAGGCTTTAGCATCCTCGCAGAGGGTAGATCACCGATTGTTGAGTATGCTCCGCCTACATATGCCCAGTTACATTGAAATAACGTTTCTTATCCTCTTATAGCATTGTCTTCGTCCATGGGTTGCAGGGTCATCCAAAAGAGACCTGGACATACGGATCCATACCTACAAATCCAAGGACCGAAGTAAATCCTCGGATTCAAGCAAAGAAGTGTAGGATTTTTAAACTATGTCCTCCATATAGCCGAGATTCGTCCGCCGCCATTGCGAAACAGCCTAGATCCGAGGAGAATCATGTGGTCTTCTGGCCAGCAGAACTTCTTCCTGACGATATTCCGGATGCTCGCCTTCTCACATATGGCTACGAGTCGAGGATATCCAATTTTTTCCATGGTGCAGCGAATCAAAATAGCCTATTTCAACATGGAAAGAATATGTTAGCGGCTTTAGATGTCATTAGAAAAAGCTGTGTATGGTGGCTCCGCTTATCCTTTGATCACGTTTCTACAAGCATATCTGATTCCGAGAGGCAGCCATACCGTCCACTTATTTTCGTTGCTCATAGTTTGGGTGGTATCATAGTCAAAGATGTGAGCACTTGTCTCCCGCACCGAGTAATCCCTCTAAACATTATTCAGGTCCTTCGACGTTCAAGAGATGCAGAACATACTCCCGAGCTCCTACTTATTTACCGTTCAACAACCGCCATTATATTTCTTGGCACACCACATCGAGGCTCTGGTGTAGCTGACTGGGGAGAAATTGCAAGACTTATAGTAGCTGCAGCCGGATTCGATACCACTGCCCCACTTTTGCATTCCTTAAACGTTGCCAGCAGTGAGCTGGATCTTCTACGAGAGGAATTTAGTAAGATGCTGAAAAGTAACGCTTTCAGAATACATTCTTTTCAGGAAGGAAAGGCTATTTCAGGTGTTTGAGGGCTCAACAGAAAAGTTAGTCAATGATTGACCTTGTGTCAATTGATGCTAACAATTTTTTCCAGATTGTGGAGGACATTTCTTCTGCTGTGGATGATGCCGGGGAAATCAAAGAGACTATCGATAATGACCACTGGGGAATTTGCCGGTTTATAGGGAGCGGCGATGATGGCTATAAGAGGCTGTATGGTGCGATCGATAAATATGTCACAATATTGAAAGAAAAACTAAAGCGGGAGCAACGAGGTATGTAAATTTACTCACCTGTATCATCTGTAAGCATCTGCAAATTTATGTTTTTTTGTCTCGTCAACGGTGAGAAGTTACGAGGCATTGGATTTTTACCTGATCTATCGCCATCTTCTCATAGGTGACTCATACTAACTGTCAAGTCATATACGCAGAACGTGAACAAATGATTCTCAGGAGAGAACAAGAAGGTCTGCGCTTTTTGAAGTGTTGGGTTTTTACCTGATCTGTCTCCGTCTTTCCACCATCTACTCACAGATAACTCATACTAACTATCTTCATACATGCAGAACAACGAATGATTCTCAGAACTCGAAAACTTGAAGGTTCGTGTTTTCCAAAGTATTGAATTTTTACCTGATCTGTCTTTATATTTCCACTATCCACTCACAGATAACTTATGCTAATTATCTTTCTATACGTAGAACAACAAAAGATTCTCAGTTCGTTACACTTCAACAAGTACGTGGAGCGATTTAAGAGTGTCAAAGAGGCTGATGTAGGAACTTGTAAATGGATCCTTCAAGACAAACGCTTTCAAAATTGGCTTGATGTCAATCATTCTACTATTCTACTAGTTTCCGGCAAGCCTGGGTGTGGCAAGTCTGTGTTGGCTAGATATGTTGTAGAGGAACTGCAACGAAAACATCAAGCAGATCCTGAATCCGACAAAAATAGCATAGCATATTTCTTCTTTAGTGACAGGGGGGATCTGTTGAGAAGGAAATCACCGGAATGCTTCGGGCACTGTTGAGCCAGGTACTTCACCACAATCCTTTGTTGATCAACAGCATTCAAGTTGTAGACGAGTTTAAGAAGTTGGAAGACAATAATCATATCGATTGGTCGCTTCACACCCTTCGGGATTTATTCCTTTCACTCAAGCAGCAGACATCAGTGGCAACGTTTTACCTTATTATCGATTCTCTGGATGAGTCTGAAGGAAAGCATTCAGCGCCTCAAGTTGTTC
>JAHQZX020004373.1:0-32990 GCA_019804575.2 Pseudotulostoma volvatum
AGCAAGCTCCAGTCACTACTTCATGGACACTAAGCTTAGTTAAGTTAGAGGTGTGGCAGGAAGATAATTGATGTGGCTATACCACTACCCTACATTTATTGTCGCCTGAACTTGCTATCATAGTTAAGTATAGTACATAGGTCTTATCTACTTACTCACTTTTGCTTTATTATTGTCCTTTGCTATTGTTATTTATTTAATCAGGATTATTGTCTGTAACCAGCCTTTCGGCTATGACAGACACCGGCTTGTCTCCCCATCTCAGTCTTGCCCTTCTTTGACCATTCAAATTTCTTTTTCCTCGCCCCAAGTCCGCCTCACTGCGCAGGGCTTTTGGGCCATAGATGCCCTCCTTGGTATACTATCTCTTCTTCTTGGCTACTTCTACAGGCTAGTACCTTCACCGTCTGTTTCCTCTCCTTCCGCCTCCTCCAGGGCCCCTAGACCCCACTCCTTTGCTACTATAGCAATGCCAAAAGTACCCAAACAGAGAAGACATCTACGGACTGAACTAGAAGAAAGGCTCCAGGGCCAATCTGGCACCCACCTTGTGATATTTTATCCGAAATATCACCCGGAGCTGAATCATGTTGAACGGCTCTGGTGTCATAGTAAGCAATTCGTCCGAAAAAATTGCGACTATACCTTCGGTGGATTGCATCAAACAGTCTATATGAAATGGCATATTAATATGATGGCTTCAATTCACATAAGCTTGCCCATATTAAAGGCTTTCTCGGAGAATATCGTCGTGATATCGACACATCGGTCAATGAAGTCACAGGCTTAATCAAGCTGATAGACAACACGCCAACTTGAAGGCCTAAGAGGATGGGAATAACGTCGAGAACAGGACCTCGATGGCCGAAAAAGCTTGGGCTCCCTTGGAAAAGCGTCAAGAAGGGCGTATTTCTTGATGGGTATGAGTGAGAAGATATGGTTGAATATCACAAGGAATTTCTTTAGACTATGAAAGAAATATTGCCCTACATGGCCGAGTTTAACTTGGATGAGACGATGAAGCCGAAGCGATGCCCTCCTACGGCGTTGGCTAACTCAACAATCCTGGGCAACTATAATAGCTGTATGCACTTAATGGAGTTGTATTGGCAAAGAGTGGCGTTCGGCACTTCAAATGGAAGAAACTCCCTTCACACCAGGAAGCACACATTCCTGGTGTAGGATCGTTTTGTTATGAGTTCTGATTTCTGTAAGTATTACTACATACGTTCGCACCATCATTTGTCATCAATTACGTGGTTCACTTGCACGAAACTATATTGGGGTTAGCATAATCCAAATTAGGATTAGTAAATATAGGTCCTTTCCTATTGGGGCAAAGTACCCAGTTGAGACGAGACGACGTTGTCATGTGCCTAAAAGTTGCCTTTTTTCAAACGCCATAGGCTCCTTCGGCAGTAGGAATTTCAACTATTTGAGAACATTATGTTTAATAATAATCAATGCTCTATGACCCAACATCTATAACTCTACGACCCCGTGTGGTGTGGTTGAGGCAATGAATTTTGAAAATGGTAACTTTTTCTTGTGGTATGTGGGCAGGGAACGGAGTTCCGCCATACCATTTCCGAATGCTAAAGGTTTTTAGTATGAATACTAAGCGGTCCATAGGAAGTTGGCCTTAGTAATTTCCTACTATCCGCTAAGTAGTATTCATTGGGAACCGTTAGTGCAAGCCCAAAGTTACGGTAAATCCGGCGCGGCGCAGCAGGAGTGGGGCCAAGCACCGCCACCAACGACCGCTTTAATGAGCCAATCACAGCCCTTACCACCCCGGCCATTTTGCAACTAACGTAATAAGTAATAAATTCGAAAACCTCCAGTACGTATATATGATGCGTGGCTTCACTGGCATGATTGTAGGAGATGAATGAAAATCCTGTTGATATATCTATCTGTCACTCAACGTCTTTCGCCTCATATCGTAGATGTAGGTACAGTACGTCATGCGCAGTGTGTCTAGAAGATGCCTTGCTGTGAACTACATGCACGCATGCTCATTGCTTACGGTACCTGATATTTATTCGAATTTTCAAGGATGAAGGAAGTTGGCGCTGGCGAGTATATGTTTTCTTCATTTCCTTATGATTGATCATTGAATCCTATTGATATTCTTCTTGAAATGCTAAGAGACAGATACATACATATACAGCGGACATAGATGTAGATAGAGATGTAATAGCATCTTAAGTGTAGCTGCCAAGGGAACTATCAAAAGTCATGAACTACCTATATATGGGCCACCGAAATGTAGCGGACGAGTAGATGATGATGATAATAAAAGTAATATGTCATAATCGGCCAATCAACCGTTCAGCCGGCCGTATAATGGAAATGGTATAAGATCAACAACCCAGGTAAATACCACGAGATGACAACATCAAATAGGGGCATAAAGTGTATATAGGATATAAACGAAAAGAGCAGAAGACAACAACCAAATGCCATCATTCGCTGTGCAGTGCGAATAGTTAATCACGCACGATCAAGAAAGTCCTGCCCCGTCAGGGATTGTCTCATCGATCGCCCCGGAAGGTTCAAACCATCAGTTTCTGTCTTCTCTATTAAACCCCTATATGGTGCCATTCATGCAATTGGTAGACACACAAGAATGGAAGGGGAACAACGCGGCGCTGAGGACAAATTCGTGAGGTTGCCTCTTCCGGTTTTTTTTGACCCTCAAGTTTCCTTTAATTTTGCCGTAGGTGCGCGTTCGTGAACTCATCATATGGAACCCACTCTTCGCCAATGCTAGTCAATGCTAATCCAACACGCCGAATAAAGAAAATTATTTGAATCGAGCTGTACATCGTCCCATGACCTCGCCCTGACAGACAAGTTCGGCGTTGAACTCGCTCCCGTCCAGGGTCAGGTAGATGTCGAAGTAGACTCGGTAGAACGTACCGTTGGGCGTGTCCATGCGTTCGAAATCCTTTTCGAGGGTCTTTCGAGATAAGTCGGACGTGAGAGTGACCACTTCTTTGATGCCTGTGAAGTTGTTGAAGTAAGTAAAAGAGCAAAGGAAAAGAAAAGGTGAAAGAATATCACGTACGCTGATCCTTGACGTATTCGGGACAAACGTCCTCATCGCAAGCATAGAGGATATCTTCGTACATTAAGGTGGCGCCCGGTGCCACTTGACGAAAAAAGCTAACCTTGACCGGCTCGCCAATCTTCACACGTTCGCCCTTCTGTACGAAGATCTGTCGCGTGTACTTACACCGGTCCTTACCGTCTAAACTGGGAACTCGGTATTGCTCGGGGTGATAGCCTTCTTTGAATGGCTGGAGCGTCGCCATAAGGTAATGTCGACGCGCGACCCGATGGGTGATCACCCGTTCAGTGATACCGGCAGTGACAGCACCCTTGACGATGGCGGCAACCGAGTCCATCGGTCGGACGACCTTGGATTGAAACTGTGGAGGCACGTGGAGTTTGATTTGCTGAAATAGATATTCGGATGCTCCAAAGCCTCCCACCACGAGAACGTTCTATCAAATCGTCAAAGAAGGGAATGGAGGGGCGGGGGAAATAATAACAAATAAACAAAGGAGTACCTGTAATGAACGGTTCTGAGCCTGGATGGCGATGATCTGATTACGGACCAACTCGAGAATGCGATTCACAACCGGTTCAAAGCACTGCAGAATCTCCTCATTAGTAAAGGTCATGTAGCCCTCTTCGATGTCCGCATCGGGGTAATCTGCTTCGATCCCCACGTCGACGGCCCACTTCTGGCCAGTGTTTCGGAACTCGGCTTTAATGCGGTTCTCAAAATCCATAATACACCTGGCGTACACTTTGCCAGCGGTCCGCGAACCGTCGGGCAGTTTCATCTTGCGGATCTTCGCCCGAAGGATGTTACTGAAATTCCGGTTGAGGGCAGTAGAGCCGCATGAGTCCCCCGAACCAGCGGTGCACTCCGCCACCGTAAACGGAGACTCCTCTTCGACCTCGTATGCAATCAGATCCACGGTTCCACCGCCACAGTCGACGATCAAGATTGCGTCGCCAACCTTGAGGTTGAGGAGTCCGCTCTTGGCGCAGAACATGGCGGCAGCTTCTGGCTCAGTAATCAAGGTCAGCCGGTTGTCATTTTCATCACGCAGATAGCCTGCCTGGATCGCGGCTGCTCGGGTGGCCGCCTTGGCTGCATCGTTCCAGATGGCGGGTACGGTCAGGAAGTAGCGGATGTTGCGTTCTTCCCGGGTAAAGACCTCTCCCAGGGTCTTCTGGAGCTGATTGCGCATGGCCTGTCGTAATTTGAAGAGGTAGTCAGCCGCCACGTCAATCTCCGACTTGCCCGGTGGGAGCGGAGGCAGATTGATAGGATCAATATAAGTATTCCCGGACAACATGAGTTGTAGTTTGAACCACTCGACTTTCTGCACACCGGGCTTCGGGTAGCCGGTCGGGGCGAGGGCCTCGGAAATGTCAGGGCCCCAGCCCACCACTTTCTGGAACTGGTCATAGTAGAGGACGGTAGGGATCTTTTGTTTCGTGTGGGTGCCCGCGCCGGGCCACTCGGTGATAATATCCTCTCGCGCCTCGTTGTTTGTCGCAAATGCGAAGGCGACGCCAGAGAATGTCGTGCCAAAATCGATCCCCACGATCAATTGTGCCTTACTTCGGTTTGTGCCCTCTACTTCGACAGCGGGATTCCGCAGGCCGGGATGAGCCAGGTTAGGTGGAATCCCAGGCTGGTGGATGGGTGCTGGCTGATATGCATTATACCCTGGTGGCGGGCCATTTGTCATCATGTGCTGGCCGTACGGTAAATTGGTATTAATTGATGGCGGAGGTGGATGGTGATGGGGAGGATTCGGGTGATGCGCGAGTTGCTGCCCCGGCGAGGTGGCTGATGTATTGTATTGGTAGCTGGGAGGCCGCCCCGCTGGCGACTGGCCGTTCATCGCAGGAGTGGAGGTAGAGGACTCGTAGGAGGAAGATGGTTGGGGAGGACTGGTGGAGGTACTGCTGTTGGGCGGCGGGAAATGGTTGGGAGTCGGGGACGATCGATTTCGAATGGAACTGTTACTGTTCTTGCGCCTGATTCCGAGTTTCATCAGGGCATCCATCGAGCCTGGAATCAGCAACGGAAGCAACAAGAAAACCTAGCGAGGACCACGGGAGAACCGAATCGAGAAGAGACAAAGCGGGAGAAGTGGCGAAAGTGGCGATAGTTTGAAGCTGGATATGTGTGGCCAGATTATTCAGGCGCGATGCGGGACAGAGGAGAAAAGGGGCTTCGGTTTGATGGAGCGCCAGGATGGGCGTCTTTTGACTTGTTGATGACTTGTAGATGAAGGAGATGAAGAGAGAGAACACGAAAGGAGGGAATGAGATGGACGGATAGGGAAAGAAAAGAGTAAAGGGAAAAGGGAAAAGGGAGAAAAAGGGAGGGGGCGGGGGGAGAAGAGAGATGGAGCAGAGAACTGATGATGGTGGATGAGAAAGATAATAAACGAGCGAATCCACTCTGCTCTTAGGGCAACGAGAATCGACAAGAAGGAAAGGAAAAGGAAAGGGAAAAGGAAGGATGAGATGATACGATAAGGACTAAACTAGGGCAGTTCAGGTCAGGCCCGAAACCACGAACCGGGGCAGAAAAGATGAAAGCGATCTATCTGGGTGATCCGATCCGACTTCTCGGGTTTGGCCTGCTCGGTTTGTATTCTAATCTATATATTACTATCGATTGATTCCTCTGGAGAACTGATCCGAGAGGAACAAAATCAAAAAACAAATCCAACGACTGACTCCAAAGAGAACTTACAGGTAGTCACGTGATTTGTGTCAATCACGTGTTACGATGATCCCCACTCGATGGTATGGTGTATCAGATCAATATCATACCTAATAATGGCGATTACTTGATGTGAACCGTTGAACCGTTAACTCAACGTTTGATAGTTCACGCTGAGTCCCAGAACTTTGTGGCGGAGGCTGAGTGTTTAGATGCGGCAGGAAGCGATAGAACACTGCCCCAGGATCTAGACAAAACTAGATGAGACCTACGGTTGTGTCGTCTGCGATTTGGCCTCACAAATACAGTATTGGGCCAGATTCTGTCAAGAGAGAAGCATGGTCCTTCAGGTCCTGAAAGCCTTCTTCCACGGATGCTTGATGATCTCCTAGGATTCAACATCAAAGTTCACTGAAGATATGTTGAATGTGGTCACATCTCGTCTACAAGCCTGAGGTGGGTCATTAGTTTACCAAGGGCACTCACTATTATCAAGATAGACAATGTAAGTCGAGGGCCTTCTCCATCTGACGCCATTGCTGTCATGATTTTTCGGGCGCTAACTGAATGCTATCATATGATGCCCACCAAAGACATAGAAGAGCTTGCCCGGGGGCTACAAAAACAACATTTACATCCAGCTGGCCCTAGATTGATCCTTTGTGGGCTGGTATTACTGGGGTCAAGACCTTCGCGACCGTGCCTACAATTGACCCTGGTCGGTGACCCCGATCGTGGCCGGCTGCCGGCATCTCCGACCATTCATTTACTTAACACCGGAGTTCACCAAAACTTTCCTGGGCAAGAAGGAGCCGTGCCTTTCCCTTCTATTTCTCTCTTTACCTTGCCTTGCTTGGATACTTGTACCAAACCACCGACTAGTGGTAGCACTCGGGGCTAGCTTGACGTTTAAGGCGGAGGGGGTGATGGAGCTTCACACAAGTCAATGATGTCTTCTATTTTCGAGAAGGATAGTAGACCCTTAGCATGCTGTATAGTAGCCAGCGATGATAACTAGAGAGGGCGAAGCATAAAGCCCAGCGACCTGGGGCTGATAAAGAAGGCAAGCTTCAGTTTCCTTCTCTAATCTATGGAGGCTAGATACACGTGATCACTCTATTGGCCTTACTGTAGTCATTATTATGATCCCTCTTATCTTATCAATAGCTTCCATAAGCTATCGCCATATTGCATTACAATACTGCTCCTCTATTGGGTTCATAGAACCCAATTTTTACGTAGAAGAAACTCATTCCAGAGACATCTACGACCCAACCCTGATTCTCGGTCCCCATGTATTCCCTCTTGGGATGTTATTCCGGATCGAGACCTTTAAGAAAATCATAGATGATCTCCTGGGTTTTGAATGCCTGCATTGGGAAAGCGTAAGTACAAACAGCTAACCGAAGTCATCAGCGTGCTCTCCGTGAGTTACGGAATGAGAAATAGCGGCTGCGGAACCATCGAGCGAGGCAAACCGAGCGCAGTACAAAGTCGAGTAGCTGGTGATCGATAGTGAACAGCAGCTCTCTAAAAAGATAGTAGACGAGGAGTGATTAGAGCGTCGCACGGAACAGGCTATATCTCACTGGCCTAAAGACCGACGACATTTTCCCTCTATGGCCAGAATGCCAAATAATATTTGCAACGTGAGCCTGGAACATACGGGACGTCAAATCCTTTTTGAGCATTGCCGAACCAATTTTGACAGTGCATCCACCATTTCTTCAGCGGCAGGCTTAATAAGGCCAGTTTGAATCGGAAATCAATATCTCCAATTCCCGTTGGACATTCCAAGAAAGCTGATATCAAGCCGAGATCAGTCAATGGAATCACAGGAGCTCCGGTATCCGCCTGACCTTCTCCATTAGAGTGCTATCCGATGAGGATGATAATGGTCTTTTGATCCCTGTTTAAGGACACCATAAAGAAACGCCCGTGCATACCGCACATACTGGTGCCTAAGATTTTCATGAAATCCCAGCTATTTCGGTAATTCCCAAGTATTGCCAAGTTAGAAGGTCTAGCTACCTATCGAATGTTACGACTTGATCTTGAGATGTTATATCGACATCTGACACCCGAAGTGCAATTGATAAGCTATATGGAAGCCTTTAGACCAATGGGATACTGGCTCCTCTCATCCAATTTCACATCGGTTTGATCCATTGCTCCCAAATCCACAGAACGATACGATCAGTATTTTATTATGGTAACTATATTATCTCGGAGACCCAGACAACACAGACGGCGCAGACGCTAGCTTGCGAAAGGGTATGGTGGGGGAAGCCTTGAACCGGGAGTAGCGGACATTTCTAGGTCACGTGGTTACATGATCATGTGACTCTGGTAGAGTACCTAGTGTGAATACCATGTATGGTGATATCTTGCATTTGTTCCTCGGTTTAGTGACAAGCTAAAGTGGTGGGGGGCAACCCCCCATTTGGGAAAGTTTGGTAATTTACTGTAATTTATTGATACGTGATCCGTATTACATGTGTAATTTACGGAAGCGGAGTGAGAAATTGGCGGACATTCTCAAGGGTCCCTACCAAAAATGTTCCAACTTTGACCCGCCATCAATCCACCTGAACGCTTAAACTTACAAAAAAGCGGCCTATTTCCAAATAGTATATCCATTAAATAATAAGAAAATAGCTCTGAATACAAGATATCAAATGTTGTGGTTGGTTGATGGCTGGTTGAAGTTGGGGGTTGATCTGCTCCGGTTCAAGGCTTCCCCCACCATATAACATCATGCCCTAATCCCCAAAGAGGTATAACCCCCTTTTTCTCTGTTGTCGATTATCTGGCAAATGCGCAGATTTCGGCCTTTTCCAAGTTTCTCGGAGCTACAGCTCAATAAGGTCACGAAATCAGGGCAAAAAAATCGATCGATTGTGGAGGACAACATGGTAAGTTGAATAGGATAATTTTAACATTCGCTAGACTAATACTATGATCTAAAAAGGGCGTTTAAGCCCTGAAGTCAAATGCGCAGAACGAAGGTAGTTACGACGAAGATAGTGAGAGTTATGACTAAAACCCTAAATTTTCCCATAAAAGTCGAACTCGCCTATTAAACCCAACATACAGAACCACTGACTAACGTTAAACTCCAGCCCAGACCTATGCAATGCCTGGAACCAGAAAATCGGCTTTCACAAGGTGGGCTATAAGACGCGAGAACCGGAATATTCATGCCGAACAGCAAGTCTCAGGTGCAGAGTCAAGCATGCCAAATATAGAGAGCATTGATGTCGGTAATGCAGGTATAGGTGAGCTTATGAGGCTTATTTCTGGTCCTATGTCGGGAGATATTGATCACAAGTATTTTCGGCGCGTGATTAGTCTGGCCAGTTCAGTTGATGGCGTTGCGCGACAGAAAGATGTGCTCTGAATCTGTATGCGCAAATTATTATGGGGGAAGGAGCCGAAGGAGCAGCAGATTCAGAGTCTTTGACAGTTTGTCTTCGGGTTAGGGGACGCTTTGCTGATCGCCAGGTTGGCTTTGGAAAGGGTATCATATCTTATGCATACTCAATCTTAACTGGGAAAATTACCATCCAGTTAGTTCCACTGTCCGAGCTAGGTGAAGAGCAGGCTGAAGAGGTAAATAAATACCTTGTTTCTGGCACAAATGCCCGTCTGGTGTCTCACAAAACGAAGGAAAGGCATGCAAACTTGGCCCTCGAGATTTGGCAAGGAAAATATACGCACATAGTAGCATCACCCGAGCAAGTTGCGATGAACTGGTTCCTAGAGTTAGTACGGGACGTTGACTTCCGAGACCGGATCGGACTTGTTTCTATTGATAAGTGTCACCTACTCAGCCTGGGCGACTTTCCGAGACGCAGGTATGTGTAGTTTGCTTCTCCATATTGTTTCTGTCCTTAAAATTATGCAGAAACAGCGCCTACTACACCCGTCCGGCATGTAGGTAAGAAGCGTGCAGTAGAAAGTCCACCGTCGATTGGCCAAGTACGACCGGCCTGCAGAGTGCACAATTCATCGCCTGATACGTCAGATACTGATGAAGGAGGGAACCCTATTTTTAAAAAATCGAACGGAATCGCCTCGTAGAGATGGGAGACCACAGCGACAACGAAATTTGCAGTCAAGAGGGAAGGAGAGTGGTTTATTCGAGTTGTAAACAAACAAGTCTTAGCGTGATTTCATGTCATGTAACCGGCCCTCATCAATTTCGGATTACTATATTTAGTGCTAATTATCCCCAAGGATAGAAGTGATGATCTAAAAAAGAATCTTCTCTTATATATTATATGGAAAGTAGCTATTCCTATCTAATACGGCGATTCCGTTGTTAACAGTCTTGCTAGACCTATGCATGCCAACACCCATGCGTTGAGCGCGAAGTTCTCTCATAACAGCTGCCATTCTATCCCGCAGTAGTTCACCTTGGGCCCCTTGAACTTCGTCCAGTTCCTCCTCTTCTATAATCTGCTCAGCGTCATCCTAGGTATCCTCTATCTCTCTACTATCATCCAGGATCGATGAACCAAGCATACGTCTCAGTGGAGACGAGTCGAGAGCACTTGAGATGGGGGGAACTGGTGGAAGGCACAGCATGAGGCAGGGGGCGTTTAGGCGTCGACAACTCGTCATCGGAAAGGTGCTCCATAGACAAAAAATAGATCAGTGTAGAACTCAACCCGAGGCTTCAAACGAGCTAGTTTTTGTTGCGATCACTCAATTTTGAGGGCACGGAGTGCGAGTTGGAAGTGAGCTGAATGTTTCCTATATAAAACCAGCCAAAATCCGCGTACTTGCCAGGATCCGTGACAACTCTCAATGTCAGGCCTGTGTAACAAATCCGTTAGGCACCCCAAGGGACTATCCGACCTTTGTGCATCTTATGCAGTTGGTCTAATGTTGACACGGCGACTTTTCTACGAAATGATTGGGATCCCAGAAAGGGAGCAGTCAAATTTAAGAACTCGGTTAAAGCATGTGGATGTCCATCACCACTAACCTTGCCAAGAAGTTGAGAACAATTTGGTGAATGTTGAATCTTCGCAGTGCCTTACCGGATTGAGTACGTTCGGCAGCCAGGATAGCAACTAGACCAAGAGATCCGAACCAGGATTAACGACGTCATCTCTAAGAAGCATGCTCTTCACGCGGCCGTTGAGAGAGCACGGCAACGGGTTCTCAAGCAGCAAAAAAACAGCGCATCAACACTATCTAACAAGTATCAATAGCGAGATACGCTCGGGAAGCCTCGTTCAAGTCAAGGAAGGATTCTCTGCCTTGAATGATAACTATAACCACGACTACCCGCTCAGGGGTAGCTTTATCCTTGACTCAGCGGCCGACGTTCACATATGCAACAACTGATCCCTTCGTCCATTTTTTGCCCAAAACTAATCGGGACAGGTTGCGGTCCGGCAATAGCTTCTACAGGCTCCAGTCCAGCACTCGGGTCAAAGATTGTGGAGACCATCTGGAGATCCGGGCCATGTAGGAGCATGTAAAGGAGATCGCGCGAATCTGAGATGGTGACAATATACTTTACGAGATAAGCTGCAGGTTTTAGGAGCCCCGGGTGAGCGGGAGTTGTATCACGCGTTAAGTGGACATGTTTTCGTCAGTGAGGATAAATATCCCGGTTGTCGCGACGTTGTTCAACTGACGGCTTATAGGTACTTTGACTTTACACCGTCATAGCTTGAATTCCTGCGAACAGAGAAGCAGATTTGTACCAATAGGAACAGCCTGTAGCGGCGTTGGCAGGATCGGACTTGGAGTTCTGGTGTCTCGTAATACTTTCCTGTTTGGGTTTAGTGCGAGTTGCTCGTTGAGAGTTATCATCTCTCAACGCAGCAGCTCGCCTGTCTCTTTCTTTTATTCTCTAGCTTAGTCTTTTCGTTTTTACCTACCTAATGAAATATTCTCTATCATTAGTTTGAGGTCCCTGACACAGCCGACTGTCCTTCGCGTAAGGTTTCCATTGTAATATACTCTAGGAAATCCCCTTACTACACCAGTGTTTAAAGCGATCAGTGCGGACAGCATTAAACTCGGGAACAATGGGCTAGAGATGAGAAGGATTAATTGGTGTTATCATAGAATTTATATCTTATCCTGTTCTATCTGTGACGATTCAGCTTGGCGTTGTCTTTGTGCCTGGGGCATATAACCACGTGATTACTAAACGGCACAAAACAACCTTCATGCTTAGTTTTCTCGTGAAATGAGACTAGTAACATTAGACTATTTTAGTTCATATTCTCTTCGATAGGAAAAGGAAATCAGATCTAAACCTTCCATATGGATTAACATCTGGAGTCTCCTTTAATTAGGACGAACGCCGGAACCACTTTCTGGACAGCCTCCTGATCTGCAACACCTCTATGCTTCATGATATGTGGGTGTGCTATCCTCCACTTTGCGTCTAGAACCTACCCCAGCCCCAGTGAGACATAGATTGCCACCACGATGTCTGCGAGTGTCAAGTGGTTGCCGACAAGCCATTGCTTTCCATCCAGGAAAGTCTAGCGTTTCCAGGATGCATTGAGACTTGACTTTTCCGGCTTCCACGGCATCATAATCGTATGGCGTCAAAGGTTTAGAAAATCCCGAGATAAGAGGAACGAACCTTGATCTAGGATGTATACCATAACGCAAGGGTGCCCAGGAACTCTTGGTTTGCCCAGCTCATCCACGAGACTACCTGGGCTTCTTGTTCACTGGACCCATGGCCAAAAGGCCAGCCTTATTGGATCGTTTTGCAAGGTACTTCCAAGACAAGTGCTTTAACCAAGCAGATATCTAACGGTATCTCACATACACTTACTTACCGTCACAATAGCAATTGACTACGTCAGGCACAGATCCGGTGTCTCAAGGCCAGGGATCTTGCCATTGCTCAGAGGAAATTTGGCCGTATATTCGGCTACATCGACATTCTCATGCGGTATCACTTCCACGAGCTCAAGTGGGATGCCTTCAAACCCCGCCTGGAGCGGTATTTTTATCACCTATAGAATCATTATTAGCAAGGAGGACTGACCACAATACGCACAATGCGGATGCGAGGGTTGCGCTGTTTAGAGAGATAGTTTAGTGAATCAGATATATAGAAAAACAAGGAGCCCGGCTAGGGCCTACCTCGTAGCCATAGACCTGAAACGTTATTTTGACCTTGGCTTGTCTTTTTCAATAAATTCAAGTTGATATTGCATAATTTGCTGGGTGTGACGGACCATGCTCGGATGGGGGTCATATGACCCACAAGTAGTTTATTTACCCTCTGTTCCGCTTTATGTTCTACTTTTCTCTTTCCTTTCTTCTTCTTACCTTTGGATCCTAGTATAGACCGCCCTATAGCTAGTATCGTCAATACAATACTTATGCTTCAGGATTGGGTCGTTACACTGGGAGGGGCGATCGATACATTTTATAAGTCGTCGATGCATGACATTCCTTCACGTAAAATATTGCGCAGCATTCCTCACAAAGCAAATATAAATATGAAATTTACATATTTGATAAATCTAAAACACGATTAGACTTTCTAACGATTTTTCGGTGTTAAAAGAGTAAGTTGTGGAGTGAAAGTCGAGTTGTCACAACTAAGTCACAATTCTTTTCTTCCTTATGATATGTACAAAAAAAGAAAAAAAGAGGGCTTACTAGTTATGTTCATGTTGAATAGTTAGACATTAGCTTAGAACTACCATTCCACTCGTCCATAAGGCCGATTATCCGCATATTTCGTCAAGTGTGAGGTTTCAGAGCGACTTCTCTTGAGAGGTTGGAGGAAGATAGCCTCAGCCTTCTCCGAATCTCCAGAGACAGAACATCATTAGCATTTGCGCTCGGGACTTAAATTTTACGTCCATCAAGCCATTCAAAATTGAACCGGCAATTATCAGTAAGATTGAGAGGCAGCGAACCGAAATGTTTTTCGATTACCGACAGTTCCAAGTGCCTCAAGTCTGGAAAACAACTGGTCGATATCATAAATGAGAAGTCCCACCAGAGCTAAAGCATCATCATGAATTAAAGTTTAGGCTGCCGTTTTGAACAAAGGTTCTAGGTGAAAAAACATAATAACAAACGTGTAAGCCAGTCCCAAGGACTTCCCAGAACATTCCATCCAATTCTTTATTATTATCAATATTAATTGTCCACAGGCTTGCCCACCACATACACCTTCCTTGGTATATTGTACATCGTCCCTCCCCTTCAACAGCCAATATATATATTTAATAAATATGCCCTCATATCCATTGGTTAATATAAAAATTCCTACTGGATGTTTATTTGGCTTATTTATAAGGAACGCGATTTGTTATCTCATCGCAGACAAGAAGAATGTACTAGTGCCGGGCTACTACGGTCCATCACCATACTAGGGTTTAAAAGGGAATAGTAACAAAGATAAGGCTTAAAATAGTATAACTAGCGGACTCTTGTGCAATTGCTTGTCTACGGTTGTTTTTTTAGCCCTGTTACGACCAACTTCAGAAGGCAGAACTGTGTTATGGTGCATGGTATTGTCAAAACCGAATGATCACTCTATAGAGAATAGGGAGACGGGTTGGATAGCCTAATTTCTTATTCGATTACACCAGATTTCTATTTTACGGGAGACTTTAAATTCACAAGAGCAGTGTGCATGAGTTGCACAGGTTGCAGTACAAAAGCATCTAAAAACAGGATAAAAACTGCGAACTTCCTCTTAAAAATTTCCTGTCCGCTTAAGTTAATGTACAAAACCACTATTCGAAACGTGTTACAACACGTGGTTATACTTGGGACGAAGCGAGGGCGGCAAAAACGGCGCTAGAACCAGGCGAGAAACCACAAAAGCCTTGAATTGAGTTCCGACTCTGTATCTAGACCCGAAATCGAAGAACGAATTAAAGGGGAATATGAGCAACC
This sequence comes from Pseudotulostoma volvatum, assembly GCA_019804575.2. Taxonomy (NCBI): domain Eukaryota; kingdom Fungi; phylum Ascomycota; class Eurotiomycetes; order Eurotiales; family Elaphomycetaceae; genus Pseudotulostoma; species Pseudotulostoma volvatum. The sequence continues at coordinate 14,678 of JAHQZX020004373.1, forward strand.
AATATAAATCCAGGTAGAAGAATACATAAAAGTGGTGCAGAATGCCATAGAACTTCTCAGAGAGCAAGCGGGAAAGGGAAATGAGCAGTTCATCGAAAGGTTCATATCTTCTAAGGAAGTTTATCTCAGTGACTCGCCAAGACGCTAAGCTACGCCATGGCTGGACCTTTATGTCTGCAGCCAATCAGAACCATTGTGATTGGCCGAATTCAGCCTTAGTTGAGTCACTAAAGAACCTTCATAATAAACGGACTAATAAATGTATCTCAAGGAAACCTTTTCGAAAACCCGGCGCGTTTATTCTCCTTTTGTTTTGGTGGTCGCAGCAGCGTTAAAATTTCTTTTTCCTAAAGAAAAATATTTAACTTTCCTAGACATCTAGAAAATCCAATATCCTTCTGAGAGCTCTCCGTTTTGCCGAATTCTATAGCGAACCAGGCTTCATTCTGGAGAGCGGTGCATTACAGCAGTACTTTGATTTTCCCCAAGTTTGAAGGTACCGACCTTTTTTATCCAGTACATTAAACGCATTGACGCGGCCGCGACATGTTATGTGAATTATGCCTGGTCAAGTTGCGGATGGTGACCTGCAACCGGATTAAGTGCTTGTACAATTCAAAGAAACTCAAGGCCAGCACACCGGATAATAGCTGGAGCGGTATTGCTCCCTTAAAAAAACTCACAATATTGCAGTGATGCTAAAACTCTTCCATTCCTTGCCACCGCAAGTAATTATTTCCCAATACGGTCCTATGAAGGTTTATAAGACTCTCGTAGTTTGCTAGAATTTGTTAAATTCTTGGCATATCTAGGGATGTTACGCAGCCAAGCGCGTAGGAAATATCAGGGGCGCGAAAGGGAAACAAAAAGCCAAGATAGGTAGGTTGTTATTATATTATTATTATTCAATCTATTTTACGCCCGATTCGGGTCCCTTTTGGGCCCATGCGGGCAGCGCACTCTCTATTAGGACAAAACCCACGTCTCGCGCGGGAAAACCCAGCTATGGGAGAAGCCTCATCATCCTCCGTCTAACCCCCTATATTCCAGCGACTCAAGCGGTCGCCACCCATTCCGTCTTCCTCAGTCATCATCTCCTTGGCGCACCTGAATTGACCCCTGGGTTCTCCACGGGGTCCGCCACACTGGGGCCTGCTTCCCACCTTGCCCTCCGCCAAACATCCACCAGTGTTTCCGCATCTACTGATTCTCGGCTCCCTTGGTATTCGGCTGCCCGTTGTCGCCTACCGCGTTGCCTGCCACGCTGCTCTGCTTCGGCCTCGTACGCCCTATCAGGATCCCTCATGACCTCCCTCGCTTGATTTCGAAGGCCTTCTATTGGGTTTGGTGGCCGTGGTAGCTGCCGCCCCCTCCTAGGTTGGTGCCGGCTCCACAGCCTGTCGCCTACCTGCTTTGTGAATTCCATCACTGGGTGTGCCTCCGACTTCAACGCATACCGCAAGGCAATGCTCGGCATATTTAACGGGAGGGGCTCAATAGCCGCCTCTTTTTCAAGGACCTTGCTTGACTGGGGCCCGCCTGTAGGCACCAGTGATTTTCCGCAGGCACTTGTTTTGGAGCTTCACCAAGGGGTGCAGGAGGCAGCTAGGTGGTGTCTTCCCCTTTTCGCCTCCAGCTCATATCTCACATCCATAGGTTATTGTAGGCCGAGCCACTGCTGTGTAGAGGAGCCAGGATCGGCTAAAGCTTGGGCCCCAGGTAGAGCCCACCACCCGAGACAGTGCTTCAAACTGGGCTGCTTTCATTAGAATTAGAAAATGCCTATAGGTAACATCATGATATCATTTGGCAATCTTAATATATGACGTGGTCGCCCCTGTGACACTGATATGAGTGAAAGAGACTAAATTGAGCGATAGAATACTCACCAACCTTTGGAAATCTATATTCAGTTTGCAATATCGATTATTAGTACCTTTAAAGTAAGAACGGAGAGACTATAGTGCTAAGGTAGCGATTGGAATTTCTATCTGACATCGTCCAATGACTAGAGCTAAATATCAAAACAGTAGGCAGTCCTAAGTTAGAATATAGGATAACATTCCCCGAAGCTACTAAATTGCTTCACTACGTGTCAGTCATTTCCACGCTGTCGAATCGCTCACCGTCCCCCTACAGGCTTGGGACTTCCCTCTCTTTCTCCCCAGTGCTAGCATAGTTGTTGATAGCCTCCAGTATGCTGTGCTTCCTCACTATCACAATTAATTACTGTGGCAAGGCCGCTCATTTGTGCAAGGAACGCAGTGCCTCTTGTGAGGCTTTGTGACGCAGCGTAGCGATGCACTAGTCTATAGCCAGGAGAGGTCTGTAATGGGCAAAAAGTAGTTGTGGATTGTGGACAGGCAATGGTTCAGGTTCACCAAATTAAACAAGTTCAATTCAACAAGTTGTTGCTGGAGATCAGAATAACCTCGCCGACAAAAGGAGAATTATGTACAGTATGACCAAGCAGCCCTACTAAATAGAGGTTACAGTCCCATTCCGTGTGAGTAGTGTAAGCAGTATACAGATTCCCACAACTTGCCCGAGATTCCCGTAGTTCTACCACAAGGCTAGTGGGTAATTGATCCATCAAGCCATTTACCGCTAACTTTCGCACTTCACCAATGTGGAGGTTTAGCTTCCCAAGCCCGGCCTTCATCATAGCATCACGGGCTTCGATAGGAAACTGTTCGACATTTGATGAAATGCTTTATGCTGTTTTCACCATTTTCCCGGAATTGTAGTTTTTGAGGAACTGGACCACCAATAGCCTCGTAGATCTCCTTAGTGGCGTAGTTCCTCGACGCACGCTCGTACATCTCAAAACCGTTGTCTTTCCACATCCAAGCCCAGTCATCCCAGTGTCTCTCTGTAATAACCTTCCAGGCCTGATCCTGCTTTAGAATGTGGCGGCAAGGAAGCCGGCATCTCCGATAAAAGAGGCACGAGCAAGAGAGGTCATCATCCAACGGCCTGGACAAGTCAATCTGGATACCATCCTCTCTAGAAAGCTTTTGGATTCCATCAACAATAAGCTCTTGGGCAGGATACGGAAATTTGCGAAGAGCAGGGTATCCCGCGGTTTCGGAAAGGCGTTTTGACCGGAAGTTATGCTCCATCAATTTCGCCTTCTTGTCCCATTCTAATGTAGTATCAGCGATGTGTCTACAAAAAGCCTTGCAGACCGAACTGTGGGAATTCCGCCTTCAGGACTGTGCTATGAGTTTTTAAAGCACTGTGCCATCCTTCAACTGCATTGATAGATGTAATCTAATAACAATGATCTCGTTAAATTGATAATCTGCCCGACCACGCCTTCGAACATCCGTCACCTTCGTGTAGGTGGGGCCCCGACAATGACCGTGCCAATTGGCAAGACCGCAAAACTTCAAGATGCTCAGCTTCGGCGACAGCTTCAGCAACCGGGGCGTGTTTGCGCCAAGCCCCCAATGCAAACATTAACCCTGTTAGATTATGAGCTAGCAGTAGAGGAATTTTTGGGGCTTTCAACTGATTGCTACAAAAGAAGGAGGAGATTTCTATGTGGAAATGTAACGAGGAACAACGGTGGGCGCTGGGAAGCGCTAACATGATCTTGAATTAAAGGACTAACTTGTGCATGTTATACATGTCTTGGTTATTTTCACTACATCAATAAAAAAAATCCTCAACTCCCGATCCTCAATGTCTTATACCCGCCGTGTTCCATCAACTCAGTTCGGCTCCAAGTTAGATCAATTACAAGTCAGCTTGACTGCAAGTCAGACTATCTGCATTAGCTCTCCGTGATACTCTTCTTGGGAATCGGCCTGCTAAATAAAGGATGCCTCAACAAAATCGACGCCTGGAATGACCTGCTTCAGCGTAATAATTAGCCTCTTCTTTTACATCTATGCGGTGGTGCTGAGCTTTATCGTGCAGGCGGAGATAAGGAAGGCAACGAGGAAGACATCAGGGAGGCGCACTGTCATAAAAGCAAGGCATTATACCAATCAAACACCTTTTGCCATATCATCGCTGATGGCTTTCTTAGCCCCTTCTTCTACATCTATACGTTGACTGATTGCCATTTGGCTTGCTTGCAAAAGCTTCTTCGTGGAGGCGAAGAGACGATGAGGGAAACCGAGGATGACACTAGGAGGAGGGATTTGATTTTGGGAGCCTGAGGTAGAAAGCTTGGCGGAGCCTTGTGGGTTAATTATGCTAACCTTAGCCGCTTAGCTTCCGTACTTAGCTTCGCTTCCAACAACACTAAACTGGCTTCCGACTCTATTCAACACACTCCAACATTTCAGCCCTAAACTGCGATCGCCAGCGAGCGATCAGAATGCTTGTTCTTGTACAATCATTTTCAAAAACAGGACAATGTCAGAAAGGCTAGCGAGTTCTCCGAGTTCCCACCTACCAAGCACAGAGACAAGGCCTCACCTATGTTCGCTTACAAGATACAACGTACGCATGGACGTAGCTACGCTAAGACACTGTGATGCGCACGCTAGATGATTGCGGTAGCCTGGGAATAGGGGGTTGTTCTAGGGCCGCTCTCGGGCGGGATTAGTGGCTCACGTGTCTAATGAAGCTTTGGCTTATCTCGGTTAGCGACCCAGTCGGCAGGGACTACTACTAACTAGTGCCATCGCCCTGACCAGGATGGATATTAGGAGTGTTGTCTATGATAGCACTTTACCCTACATTGGCATGCGGAATTTTGTCTATTGGTAGCTTCCTTAAATCCCCTGCCGCGGCTATTCTTCAGTATCGCTTCGTCATCGCCAATCGATAATACCCATCTCATCCCATGGCCACGACTTAGAACGTTAACGTTTGCTTAGTGAGAAAGCATTGGGTGGTTTGTTTTGTTTTTGGGCGCTACGCTAATGCGGCCCTTTCACTATCCAATGTGCGAAAGGCCAAGCCAAGACAATGCCTCAGGCTCCACTGTGTAATTACTACTGAAACTTTATAAAAAAGGAGGCGGTGTGCAAAAAAAAGAACTCGTCTGCGTTGCTCAATTTTTTCTGCCTTCGGCTTTTAGCCATCCCTTTCGCACTCAGTCTCAATCTCTTAGTGCCCTCTCTCGATCATTCGGTGAGGTTCCTACCCCAAATATTGCCACCGGGCTGTCGAAAAAGCACAAATAGGTTAATGTCTACCGGAATCTATCTTAGCAATTGAGATCTAGCGGCCAAAGCCTGAGCCAAAGGCAGAATGAAGGTACGTATGATGTTGAAGAATTTTAGGAGACCAGTCTACTTGCTCCCAACAACGGCGCTTATGATAATCGCGTTTTTCGATCCCTCGTGATCTCACCCGCTGGTTGGGCGATCCACAACTACGGAAGATATCGGAGCTTCTGGGAGCGCTTCGGGATGCCATCAGGGCACACGGGTCCCTATACCTCAAAAGCAACATTCCGCATCGGGATATTTCCGAGAACAACATTATTATCACTGACTCCAAGAAGACTGGCATCATGGGGATGTTGATCGACCTGGACCTTGCTCAGCGACGTGTGCTGTCGCATTGGTACGATGGGGTTTATGACTATTGAGGTTCCGCTTAGGATCTCCAGTTATCTTCATGACCTTGAATCGTTCTTCTACGTTCTTATTTGGCAATGCATCCGCCGTAGTTGGGAATTGTCGATTGAGCCAATGGATTAGTATAACAGCGAGTTACGTGCCTGGTATAGGCAACTACGAGGACATCGCGGGTGCTAAGATTAGTGGTATCAATAAAGTGGAAAATCAGGGGATTGGATTCATTTCGAGGGAGCTTTCACCGAAGTTGGACCCCGTCAACCCGCTTTGCGAGAAGTTCCGAGGAATCTTGCTTCCTATGCAGAGTTGACGATATTGAAAGCTGCGGAAGGACTGGTTCGTCGGAACAATAGGCGCGTCGATAGTCTTCCACGAAGACTTCACTCAGACCATCATCAGTCTGAGCCAGAGTGAACCCTTGAATCGAATCGTGGAAGATTATCTACACGCCTATTGTTCTGATGAACCGATAGCTTGGGTTAATCTTTATTACCTCTTGTTCGATTTGCATATAATAACTCCACAAACGCTGCCACGAAGACTACGCTAAATAAACCGCTTTATAGCATGGATTGCAGCATTTGTTTTCATGTTGGAGATAACATGATACCCGAAGCAAACGTACGAATTGAAAGATTGTATGAAAACTATGAAAAGGCCTTACGTAGTCAAACGAGCGAATGGCTAGATACTATAATCGGAACTGTATCCCTAAGAAATCTAAGAAGTTGATGATAAAGACAGTTTATCTTTCACGCTCCGTTTACTTTTTTATTCGTTCCAGCTTTTCAAAACTAGTACCTAACTATGTATAGAGCCTCAGCCACTGGATATACCCTCCGGTTACTTCGCTAAAGCCTAGAACCTTGACAATGAACTGTGGACATCATCCAGCTTGAGCGCGCTACTACTAATAGCTCTCCAAGTAACGAATCCATGCCTTTACATTAGATAAGACGCATGTCAACGACGGGCCGGACCCGAGATTCCAAGGCTATCGGCCTGTAGAACATGTAGCTCCAGCGGTGGAAATACATCAATGACTTACCGATCGGTAAGAATCAATCTCGCTCCATAGGCGCAGATGCTGGAGCATGTATTCAAGCTCAGAGGGTTTGTGCTCCTTTTTCTAATGTGTCCCAGACTCCCAGGAGCTTCACAAGTTCAAGTTGCGTCATGAGCCTTAAGGCTTGCTACAAACGAAGCCATCCATAGCTAGTTAGTATTTATGTGGTACACATCGGAAGGCTGATTGGTCTATTCAATTACTACCATCTACACGAAAAATATCACCTGGCCATATGATAACAGTTTCGTTTTCTTACAGGGCTTCTTACACCATAGGGTGACCACAGCGTGGTTTTGAGGGATATGAAAACACTACTAGGTGCTAGCTTGTGTGGTGCTCTCTCCGGTCTTAGATTTGCCCCATAGTTAATTTAGAGCATTGACAATAATTACTCTGGGCTGCTGGAAATTGTGCATATATGTATATAGACATACCTTAGTGTCCTCAGCCAGCTATCGTAGCTCCCGTAACAAGTCAAACGAAAAGCCTTTAAATTTTGGAATAGCCAAGGCCCAATTGGCACACTCCATAACATATGTGTCTAGATCAACCGGATTTCATCAAGGCAGGCATCGTTTAAAGATTTCTAGGAAAAGGACTTTCAAACCCACCGGCTTCTTGTTGATAGAGGAATTCGACGAAATTCAACTGGGGCCATGATTTCTCGTGGTACGTCTCTGCTTATTCCATATGGTATTATACTGACAAATACCGGCAGCCAAGCTCCGGGCAGAAATTACGTATCAGATCAGCTGAGAACTCCCAGGTCGGAAGGATGCGTACGATCTTCAACAAGACTTTCTGACTGGGAGGAGTTGATTCACTGGCAGATTCCTTTTGGGGGCTATGTGAACAAGAGGAGGGTCGGGCGCAAAGGCATGGTTGAAGGGACAGCATGGCGCAATATGGAGAGTTCTCCATGCTCATGTATGATGTTCTAGAGAGGGCGGAGGAGAAGGTAAACCCGAGCCAAGTTTTATCTTAACGGAATAGAACATTATAATACTGGTATTAACACGGCTTGGCTGAGGCTTAAAAAAAATACTTCAAGCGGATTTTCCCATTTTCTCAATACCGGTGATGAGCAGTGAAGCAGGTCTGAACGGATATTCTCAGCCGCAAAGAAGTATAAATGAAATTACTTGGGCTCAGAGGCTGTGAAGGCATCCGACATTCAAAAGGGACTGTGACTAGTTAGGCGATTTCCTGTTTGATTCTTGAAATCTATAATAGTTGGCTAAATATTCCACCCTTTGCCATTTCCGTGATCGGATGTACGTACAACCGGGTTAGCGGAAGTCATGAGACAAAACGTCACATGACCCACAAACCACAAAACATCCCTGTTTTCAAACCCGTGCTACCGACCATCATGCCTACCAAACCAAAAACCTCAAGGCGCGAGCATTCTAGTGAGGTGCTTCGCTTAGTATTTAAATTGCATGATCGAAAGTTTTCTGCCTCTCAAGTTGCTGCTACACTAGATCTCCCCCGCAGCACTGTATATCGTCTTCTTGGAGGCCGCGAAAACAGCAGGAACATATCGAAAAGCTCTCAAAACGGCCAGGGCGAATGCGCTTCACTTCGTCACGTGAACAGCAATCCTCAAGATACACTTGCAACACCCTCTAAATCGGGACAACAGTTTCACCCGACCACTGTGCGGAGGTATCTGAGAAAAAAATGAGCTCTACGCGGTTAAACCTCGACGGAAGCCATTCCTTAGTGACAATCATAGGCCAGCTCGATTAAAATGGGCCAAAGAACACTTTAGTTGGAGCATTGACGATTGGTATTGCGCAGTCTTTTCGGATGAGAGCATGTTTGAGCTTGGCCTTCATACCCTGACGACATACGTGAAGTGGAAAATGGGTGACGCTCTCAAGCCGCAGTACCTCATGCCCACCCCCAAGTCTGGACGCACTACAGTCGGCGCTCGGGGTTGTATTGGCTACACCTACAAGGGCAAACTAGTTATTCTGCCCGCGAACACCTACATGAATAGTACGATCTATTCTAATAAGAGATTGAATGACTACGGGTACCCCATGTATCAGCAGGTCATGGAGTAGTATGGGGATGCCATCTGGCAAGATGACGACGCAAGATACCATACCTCGAAGATGGTTAAAAGTTGGCGAAAATCATGGTACGTATGGAATGGCCCGCTCAATCTCCCGACCTTAATCCTATCGAGAACATATGGCATCTTATCAAGATCGCCATATGCAAAAGACGACACAGAATTCATTCGGCGGCTGAACTGGGGAGATTACCCAGGAAGAGTGGGATGCAATCGACCTTAGGGTGATCCAGAAATTATCCACATTATGAGAAATAGATGTTGGGCTGTCATCGCCGCAACGGGGACGACTATGTACATAGAATCTAGAGCTTCTACTGGCCATTAGAAACCGAGTTATGCCCATTTAAAAGGAGGTAGAGCGGGGCATCGCCAAGAATTTTAGTCGGTTATCATGACTTCCGCTAATCGATTGTACAAGTACACCAATCGGTAGCTAAGCCGTCAGTTAGCCAGATAAAATTCGGTCGGGCTGGATGATTAGTCAGACTACTTGTCTACTTGTGAGATTTTTCTTTTTTTTTGAGCGAAGTGCATATTCTATACACCGTGGATACCTATTCATATAAGTTACAGGAACTCCAACACCAATTGTGGGTGAACCGAATAGTTAGTTACATTAAATGAAAAAAGGATGAATACCCTGGAGGACTCCAGGATTTTACTGTGCTTTTCTGAGCACACAATTTTACATACTACTAACAATTTGCAACGTTTCACCAACTAATGTTTATCTTACCTACAGAGAGGATTTGGAGGCGGACACTAAGTCTGATTTCGGCCCAAACCAACTTCTTCACCAATCATAATGGCTCTAGTTGGCTGCAGACGCGAAGGTTTTGCCGGTGCAGCCATGGCGCAGCTTAGCGTCTTGGTGAGTCACCCTGAGAAGTTCTATGACGGCCTGCATTACGTAATGCACTCTTCTACCTGGACTCACATTGGTTGCTCATCTTCCCCTTTATTTCGTTCTTCAATTTAGATGCTTTTGTACTGTAACCTGTGCAACTGATGCACGCTGCTCTTGTGAATTCAAAGTCTCCCGTAAAATAGAAATCTGGTGCAATCGAATAAGAAATTAGACTATCCAATCCGTCTCCCTCTTCTCTATAGATTGATCGTTCGGTTTTAACAATACCATGTACCATGATAGAGTTCTACCTTTGAAGTTGGTCGTAACAGGGCTAAAAAACAACCGTAGGAGTCCGCTATACTATTTTAAGCCTTATCTTTGTTACTATTCCCTTTTAAACTCTAGTGTGGTGACGGACCGGCACTAGTGTGTCTGTGATGAGACAACAAATCACATTCCTTATAAATAAGCCAAGTAAATATTGACCAATGGATGTAAGGGCATATTTGTTAAATATATATATATTGGCTGTTGAAGGGGAGGGACGATGTACAATATACCAAGGAAGGCGTATGTGGTGTCGTCCATAAGGCCGATTATCCGTATATTTCGTTAAGTATGAGATTTCAGAGCGACTCCTGAGAGGCTAGAGGAAGATAGCCTCAGCCTTCTCTAGAGATAGAACATCATTAGCCATCAATACCATCTGTACTCGAGACTTGGCGTTGAAGCCTGTGGACAATTAATATTGATAATAATAAAGAATTGGATGGAATGTTTTGGGAAGTCCTTGGGACTGGCTTACACGTTTGGTATTATGTTTTTTCACCTAGAACCCGGCAGCCTGAACTTCAATTCATGGTGATGCGGTGGGACCCCTCATTTATGATATCGACCAGCTGTTTGCCAGACTTGAGGCGCTCGGAACTGTCGGTAATCGAAAACATTTTGGTTCGCCGCCTTTCAATCTCACTGATAATTGCCGGTTCGATTTTGAATGGCTTGGTGGACGTAAAATTCGTGGAATGGTAGTTCTACCATTCAATAGGAACATAACTAATAAGTCTCCTTTTTCTTTCTTTTTTTATACACATTATAAGGAAGAATTGTGACTTAGTTGTGACACTTACTCTTTTAACGCCGAAAAATCGTTAGAACTACGTGTTTTATGTTTATCAAATATGTAATCTCGTTATTCATATTTGCTTTGTGAGGAATGCTGCTCAATATTTTACGTGAAAAATCGTTAGAATCAATCATGTATTTTTATCAAATATGTAAATTTCGTATTCGTATTTGCTTTGTGAGGAATGCTGCTCAATATTTTACGTGAAGGAATGTCAAGATGCATGCATCGACAAACTTATAAAATGTATCGATCGCCCCTCCCAGCACATCATGCAATATCAACTTGAATTTATTGAAAAAGACAGATCAAGGTCAAAATGGCGTTTCAGGTCTATGGCTACGAGGTAGGCCCTAACCGGGCTCCTTATTTTCCTATACATCCGGCCCACTAAACTGTCTTTCTAAACAGCAAAATCCTCGCGCTCGCATTGTGCGTGTTGTGGTCAGTCCTCCTTGCTAATAACGATTCTACGGGTTCCTGCTGATAGAAATACCCCTCCAGGCAGAGTTTGAAGGCATCCCACTTGACCTTGTGGAAGTGATACCATACGAGAATTTCGGTGTAGCCGAATACACGGCCAAATTTCCTCTGAGCCATGGCAAGATCCCTGGCCTTGAGACACCGGATCTGCGCCTGACGCAGACAGTTGCTATTGCCACGGTAAGTAAATGTATGCGAGATACCGCTAGATATCTGCTTGCTTAAAGCACTCATCTTGGAAGTACCTCGCAAAACGATCCAATAAGGCTGGCCTTTTTGGCGATGGCTCCAATGAACAAGAAGCCCAGGTAGTCTCGTGGATGAGTTGGGCACACCAAGAGTTCCTGGGCACCCTTGCGTTATGGTATACATCCTATCATATTCATTTACTATCCTATTTATAACGAGATCAAGGTGCGCTCCTCTTATCTCGAGATTTTCTAAACCTTTGACATCATACAATTATGATTCCGTGGAGGCTGGAAAGGTCAAGTCTCAACGCATCCTGGAAACGCTAGAGACTTTCCTGGATGGAAAGCAGTGGCTTGTCGGCAACCACTTAACGCTCGCAGACATCGTGGTGGCGATCTATGTCTCAGTGGGGCTGGAGTGGGTTCTAGACGCAAAGTGGAGGGTAGCACACCCACATATCATGAAACACTTTAGAGGTGTCGCGGATCAGGAGGCTGTCAAGAAAGTGGTTCCGGCGTTCGTTCTAATTGAAGAGGAGACACCAAATGTTGATCCATTCTTGTGAAGATTTAGATCTGAATTTTCCTTTTCCTATCGAGGAGAATATGAGCTACTCTTTCGCTAGATAGGACAGGATAAGATATAGATTCTATAGGATATTATAGCACCGATTAAACCCTTCTCATCTCTAGCCCATTATTCCCGAGTCTAACGCTGTCCACACTGATCGTTTTACACACTGCTGTAGTAAGGGGATTTCCTAGAACACATTACAGTGGAAACCTTACGCGAAGGGCGGTCGGCTGTTCCTATTGATGCAAATCAGCTTCACTGTTCACAGGAATTCAAGCTGTGACAGTGTAAAGTCAAAGTACCTCTATAGAAGCCGTTAGTTGACAACGTCGCGACAACCGGAATATTTATCTTCATTGACGAAAACATGCCCACTTGACGCGTGATACAACTCCCACTTACCCGGGGTTCTAAAACTTACAGCTCATCTCGTAAAGCATGTCGTCACCATCTCAGGTTCGCATGATCTCCTTTACATGCTCCTCCCACACGGCCCAGATCCTCAGATGGTCTCCACGATCTTTGACCCGAGTGCTGGACTGGAGCCTGTAGAAGCTATTGCCGGACTGCAACCTGTCCCGATTGGTTTTGGGCAAAAAATGGACGAAGCGGGATCAGTTGTTGCATATGTGAACGTCGGCCGCTGAGTCAAGGATAAAGCTATCCCTGAGCGGGTAGTCGTTATAGTTGTCATTCGAAGCAGAGAATCCTTCCTTGACTTGAACAACCGCCGAGGCTTCCTGAGGGCTTCTCCCTGTTGATGCTTGTTAGATAGTGTTGATGTGCTGGTTTTTTGTTACTTGAGGACCCATTGCCTTACTCTCTCGACGGCTGCGTGAAGGGTACGCTTCTTAGAGATGACGTCGCCAATCGTAGTTTGGTTCTTTTGGTCCGGTCGCCATTCTGGCTGCTGAACGTACTTAATAAGGTAAGGGCACTGTGAAGATTCGACATTTACCAAATTGTTCTCAACTTCTTGGCGAGGTTAGTAGTGATGGATATCCACGTGCTTTAGCCGAGTCCTTAAATTTGGCTGCTCCTTTCCGGGATCCCAATTTCTTGTAGAACAGTCGCCATGTCGAGGTCGCTTCAAAACTGCATAAGATGCATAAAGGCCGGATAGTCTCTGAGGGGTACCTAACGAATTTGTTACACAGGCCTGGCTGCGATGTGACACGATTTGTGAAGGCGGGATCCAGCGATGACGGTTCCTCGCATCTCCGACTTCACCAATTATTTCCTTTGACGATTTGTGCTTATCCTTATCACTTTCCTCACGAGAGTGTGGGGATAGAGAAGGCGTAGGCAACTGAAAAGTACAGTCAATTGGAGAAGCTCCACCGAACTCTCTTCTCACAAGTAGCAGACTGTGAGTGTGAGTCGATGACTGGGGTGTGAACTTCCTCACCGGACGATGACTTATCAACTCCGTACGGCATGCCTTCGTCCTCATTCAGAAGGTCTGGGCTATTCAAGATAATCTGCTTTCTCGGAATTGAGGTGTGTAGCAGGAGATCCTCAAGGTATGGATCCTACGGGTTATCGCGCTGGTCTTCCTCGAGGGCAACATCCTTTGAGCGGATGATGATTGCGTTGAATGCCCCATTGGAACACTGAAAACCGCCCATATCATCCTCTATACCCAGATTATATTCAACCACCCATTGATCGAACATGTCGAAGATCCTGCATATTGACCGATGTTACTCGACGGCACGCCTTCTCGACGTCCCAGTTGAATCCTCCCATTACTGCTTTTCATAGGGAAATCAGGCTAGTACGGAAGGTCGGTGCGTAGGCCGTGTTCCCTAGATAGATGACATGAAGAACACTGTCATCCGTCCAGGCATGAACGGCTGCAGTACCGCATCCTAATATTAGTACTGTTGTGTCTCCAGCGATGTGACAGTCTTTCAAGGTTGCTTCCCGGAAGTCAGTGAAGCTACAAGCCAACGGTTACCGAGACCTCGGTGACAGCGAGCGCAAAGAGCTCAGAGATCTCAAAGCCTCATTGTTGGTAGAATATAGTGTACACGTAATAAGCTAGTAGCTTGTTCTTCTTGTCATTTATTCTTTTTACTGATTCTATCTACAAAAGAGACTATCATTGCGGACATGGAGGCCCTATTCATGTCCTTCAATCCGGTTCCCATATTTTGGGAGTTCCCACCACTTGTAGGATCATATTTTATTAACTACTGTTGGATTCTCCCGACAGCTATCTCAATCCCAATGATGACAATCACTCAAGTCGTGGCCGAGGGAGAGGTAACTACAGGGCCGTGGTCGCGGTCATGGACGCGGGAACAGAAGAAGTCAAAGCCAGGGAAGGAACTCAGGTAGCAACTTCGATCAAGGAAATCAAAACCAGCCGGTTTCCAGGGTTAGCCACAGCAACGTATTTATGTTAGCAACTATATCAATTTGATACATTATCTTACCCTGCTACTTCCACGTTTCTTCCTATTTGCCCGAGATATCACAAGCTTAGTTTTCCCTAGGCAGCCAATTCTAAAAACCGTCTGATCGATTATTCCAGATATTGAATTGCTGTAGATCGAATTGTTCGATAGCTCGCTCAGATTCCCGGAACCTTTTTTTTGAATCGCCTGGGCGTCGTGGGCGTTTTTGCGCTGTGTCTCGAGCGGGTCTGTCCTGATAAAAAGGTTCGGGAACCGCTTCATAACCACAACTGACTGGCGGGTTTTGGGCTGGAATCCATGCATTTACGTGTGATATTCGCCGCATCTTTGATCGTTGTCATGCTTGCAGGCACTAGACCATGCTCCAGCGTTTGTACGAAGGATACAATGACCAATTCGGCCTCTCCGAGAGAAGCCGATTTCGACCTCCTTGGTATGGCTTCGACATCGGCAAGACAGGGCCGCGAACGTCTTCTTCCCGGGCTCTTTGATAAATCTTAACATATAGGCTTAGCGCGCGGTAGCCGACATTTCTCAAGCGAGCTTGCGTTCGTATTGTTCGAAATTTAGAAGTGTCCACGAATGGGCAGCAAGAGCGACTCTCCGCTGGTTTGGGCCGGAAAGTGCCGGCATTCTTGGTGATTAATTAATGATAATATTGTGGATTACAGATATTTAACCGCTAAGCTATAGAGCTTGATGTGGTGGTGGTACAAATTGTGTGGACAATCTCGCTGGCACCCACTAGAGGCTTGCCTAGTGGGTGCACTAAAGGTCTAGCGTGAGAAGCGAGCCCGCTGAGATAAGCGTTAGGGTTTGAGGATGATCAGCTAATTGGGTATAGCGTAGAAAAATATCTGGCAGAAATGGAAGATTATGTCATTGGTCCACAGAACCTCGTCGATCATCAATCTAGGGTCCGAGGAGCTGAGGTAACTGGATACAGATAATAAATATGGTTCATAATAATAACAACAATAGTAAAGAATTTCGAGATGTCCTTAGAACCTGTTTATTAATTAGTCTCAAGTTCAAATGGTATTGATGACTGATGATGTTTTATCTCCGAAAAAGGCTTTTTTCTGCCCTAAAGTCTCACACTTAAACCAAATATACCAATAATCGACAAGTAGAATGATAATGTTTGACCATTCAACATGACATAAGTCCCCTTTTTTTTTGCTTTTTTTTGTACATATCATAGGAAAGAATCGCGACTTAGCTGTCGGTGACTTTCACTCCATAACTTCAAGGACACCAAATACGGCTTAAAATCGATACATGCATTCACAATGTTGCGGTCTGACACTGAATCTCTTGTTTGCAACGCCGATGCCAAATCCATTGCTTCCATCCAACAGTGAGATATGTGTTTTTTAATTCTCACAGCTTCGCCGAGACACCTCCACTAGCGATGCAATCTCTTTCTCTTGATGACCTTGTTGGCATTATATTATGTCTATGGTGAACTTGCCTCAAATTCCCGCTGACCGAAGTTAACGCCGAAGAATCTTTAGAAAGTCTAATTGTGTACTATATTTGTCAAATATGTTAATTTCGTATTTTAATTTGCCAAATAAAAGCTAAATTGGTGTTCGTATTTGCTTTGTGAGGAATGCTGCTCAATATTTTACGTGAAGGAATGTCAAGATGCATGCATCGACAAACTTATAAAATGTATCGATCGCCCCTCCCAGCACATCATGCAATATC
Organism: Pseudotulostoma volvatum; assembly: GCA_019804575.2. Taxonomy (NCBI): domain Eukaryota; kingdom Fungi; phylum Ascomycota; class Eurotiomycetes; order Eurotiales; family Elaphomycetaceae; genus Pseudotulostoma; species Pseudotulostoma volvatum. The sequence goes on from JAHQZX020004373.1 coordinate 30,736, forward strand.
AACTTGAATTTATTGAAAAAGACAGATCAAGGTCAAAATGGCGTTTCAGGTCTATGGCTACGAGGTAGGCCCTAACCGGGCTCCTTGCTTTTCTATACATCCGGCCCACTAAACTATCTTTCTAAACAGCGCAATCTTCGCACCTGCATTGTGCGTATTGTGGTCAGTCCTCCTTGCTAATAACGATCCTACGGGTTCCTGCTGATAGAAATACCCCTCCAGGCAGAGTTTGAAGGCATCCCACTTGAGCTCGTGAAAGCAATACCACATGAGAATGTTGGTATGGCCGAATACACGGCCAAATTTCCTCTGAGCCATGGCAAGATCCCTGGCCTTGAGACACCGGATCTGCGCCTGACGCAGACGATTGCTATTGTGACGGTAAGCAAGCGTATGCGAGATACCGTTAGATATCTGCTTGGTTAACGCACTCGTCTTGGAAGTACCTTGCAAAACGATCCAATAAGGCTGGCCTTTTTGGTGATGGCTCCAATGAACAAGAAGCCCAGGTGTTCTCGTGGATGAGCTGGGCAAACCAAGATTTTCTAGAGACTATTGGGTCATGGTATACATCCTATCCTATTCATTTACTATCCTATTTATAACGAGGTCAAGGTTCGTCCCTCTCATCTCTGCGCGATTGCTTATCTATGGCCCTATCATCGGCTCGGCTACGGACTTGGCAGAAAAACACTCGGGATTTTCTAAACCTTTGGCACCATACGATTATGATGCTGTAGAGGCTGGAAAAGCCAAGTCTCAACGCCTCCTGGAGACGCTAGAGACCTTCCTAGACGGAAAGCAGTGGCTTGTCGGCAACTACTTGACGCTCGCAGACATCATGGTGGCGATCTATATCTCACTGGGGCTGGAGTGGGTTCTAGACGCAAAGTGGAGGGCAGCGCACCCGCATATCATGAAGCACTTTAGAGGTGTCTCGGGCCAGGAGGCTGTCCAGAAAGTGATTCCGACATTCGTTCTAATTGAAGAGGAGACGCCAAATGTTAATCCATTCTTGTGAAGATTTAGATCTGATCTCCTTTTCCTATCGAAGAGAATAGATGAGCAACTTTTTCGCTGAATAAGACAGGATAAGGTATAAATTATTATAGAATATTAATAGCACCAATTAATCCGGGAGGCCTTAACCCGCCCACACACTAACCCAAAAACGATAATAATCCGTTCCGACTTACGGTAACGTTGCGGTCTCATACCATGCGTTTCAATACCGGTGTGGGGCTCCGGTCCCACCCAACAACTTTAAGAACGCAGAGAATGGAATGGAGGGAATATACCCTCTATTAATGATTCAATAAATCATTTTTATTGTATTTTTATTACTGATTGACGATTTACTTGACTCTTAGAAAGAGGGATTGGTTTAGTATATTTCCCAGTATCTTAGGTAGCGTTACTGCGTTAGTACTTTGAATTTGTTGCTTTATACATTTTTCTCTATATTAATTATAGTAAGGTAGGTTTGTGCTATAAAGATCGTTGTGCCTAGAATAACATGAATAACGTTACTAACATGCCATATACAGATATAGCACACTAGTATTGGCGTCAACTACATAAGTGACAGAAGTTCTATAGGTGCTGAGCCTATACTAAGTCAATGACTGGTTATAGTTTGTAAACGGCAGTTTGGCTGCCTCATGAATTACTCACATATATATATATTGATAGGTATCGGCATGCGGGCAACTCGCAACGTGCAACTTGCATAGTAACTAACAAAAGACATAATGACATATTATACCTAGTAGTTACGCATGTGGTATCTCGGGTACTCTGATCGAGAAGTGTGTATACCATATATCCTTGGGTACAATTATTATCCTCCTGCACACGGAATAGAAGTGCTCGACTTGCGGACAGGAGAGGCAAATACCGGAGTACACTTTTCAAGTTCTACAGTCTATCGGCTAACATCATTACCAGCGAAAATTGCGTGCTAACTAGAATACTACTGTCGGTGTTGGGTACAAAGAAAGACTAAATATAGCCATATCGTGGCTCATCAGTCAGATATTAACCTCATTCATTCTCGAAGGGAAATATGTAGTAGGGGTGGAAGCGGGGGAGTTCCTGGATATAAGCAAATCTATGTATATATATTTCTCGTCCGTATGTAGTCTTTAAAGGCTTCAGCGCTAGTCATAAATAGAGATTGAGATTACTATTGTATATCTGCAGAGGATAACTGTGGAGCACTCAAAATAGAAGAGGGAAAGAAAATAAGACTGTAG
>JAHQZX020004384.1:0-32987 GCA_019804575.2 Pseudotulostoma volvatum
TTCTGTAACTTTATTCTTAAACCAATTATCTATAGAGTTACAGTCTCTGATTTTGTTTTTCATGCGGTGGTGTGGCGCTGCGTAGCTTTGTTGTATTGGATTTGAATGTCCGCCACCATAGTTATATCATAAGTGAACCATATGATATGTAGGTACTAGTAGGTGGTATAGAGTACATTAGTAATAAATACTACCTACTACTCTATGTACTGTACTATACATTGTACATTAGGGCAATGCTACACTGGAACGCGCATGTGACATGCATCTTCCTTCTAATGTGACCAGGAAACCACTGACATCATATTCTATCGAGACTCTCGAAGAGGAATGGAGGTGCCCCTTTGAACGCACTTCAAGTGATTGGTGTAATAAAATCTTTTACCACTACCCACATGTAGGTATCACAATTCGTTTAACATGAGAATGCATACCACCTACTCTGACAGGCTTGCCTCCATGATTAACATAATTCGAGGCATAAGTAGCAGTGAACTTCAACTTCATGGGAAAGCTCGTATCATATCACATATGTAGACTCCCGCCCAACTTTCTCTTCTCGGTTTTTATTTTATTAGCCATTTGTAACTTGGGTCATTAGTACCGTACATTATGGTACGTTACATATCTGAGGTCGGCAAGGGACTTAACAAGCACACTATGTTCTGTGGCGTCTCTAGCGCTTCGTGTTCAATATATTATAAGTACTACGGTAGTAACTATCATGATAGTTACTACTTTATTGACGTATGATAGATGGCAATGCGTCACTATCGCATCGTGGGATCCTTAGATGCAGGTACGGTCAACGCTGCAGGGCTGGGTTCTATCGTAGGAATTGCCCTGAACTGATTTCGCTGTTTAGTAGGCTAAGCCACATGACCCCATATCGCAGTAATCAAACTATCCATGTATCATAATAAATCCTACCTCAAACCAATCATCGACCGCCTAGTCCTAAGATTTCTTGTTCCGTAGCCTGTTGAAACGGTGATCATAGTAACTGATTCTCGTAGCTATTCTACGAGTATACTACGAGTATACCTGCTGAAGCGGGCTAAGACAGGCTCCCGAAACGGCCGTGTTCCTTCTTTCTATGAATATAGAGAATTTCTAACTTCTCCTTCTCTGTCCAGTATAGTGGTGCAAGAATCAGAAGTCTCACCAAAGGCGAGCAGCACTCTCGTTGGGACGGCAGAGACTGAGAAATCGCGGCTGGAAGTCGTTGGTGATTGGTTTGAGGTAGAAGATCGGCTAGCTAATACGCTCGCCGAAGGACGCGAAAGAAAAGCTTAACCTTGATTTCAGAACTACACACGGAATAAAAGACGAAACAATTCCACTAGGCCCAAACCCGAAAATACTTCCGTCATCACTGAAGAAGATACTCCCGCTCCTCTCTCGCTTGGAAGAATAATTGTCTGGTCGGGAGCGGATTCTAACGTACGTATACCTGGCCCCTACTGGCGGGTCTAGCTGAACGCCCGAAAAACAAAGCCGCAATGACAATTAATATGAGAGGGTACTATAGCTACTGCCTCCTGTGATATTATGTCCGGTTGATCTCGTGTTAGTAGACCGTAATTTTCATACGGAAACATAAGCTTGAGACTAAGTCACCTAGCAAAAAGAATAAAAGAAAGTGAACGAACAGGGGGATAAAGCTTTACATACCGTTGCAAGTCTTCCTGTCCTCGCTTCTCTCGGGCAACCTGGAGCGAAAGCCTGGAGGCTATGAACATAAAATTCAATCCAATATCGGATGTAAGGGGTGACCCTTGGATTAAGCCTCCCGAAAGGAACCGCCATGAATGGCCACCCCCCCTTGCCCGGGAATCCATTCATTTTAATCATCAAGTTGAGGGCAAGTCTAAGGGTGAACAGCAGTCGAGAAACGCCATTCAGTACCCAGTAAGCAGTAGAATGATGACCAGAATTGCTTGGCAAGACCGCGCCTCCCGACCGAGTTCCTTGGGCATATCGACGAGTAATATAATTCGGTCATAAACCAATTCTGCCATATCGACAGCACCGAAGTCTTTTAGTGCAAGGAAATTTAGAAACTGGTCTTTCGTGAAAGGGTTGACGACGACTTCAAGGATGACATTGTGTACTCTCGTTCCACCAGTGTGAAGGTAATGAAAGCTATGGAAGTTGTTTCGAATGGCTTGGCCCCAGTGCACGTTCCAACATAACATGAGGCTTGTAGCGATAGACCTTGTCGCTTTGGCAGGCGCCACAGGTTTTTAATATCACTTCAAATCTCTCTAACATACCATGAATGATCTAATCCACGTGACCTCGCAAAGATCAACTTAATTAGGTACCTATTAGTGGCGAAAATTCTTCACCTTACCTGACAATCAGAGAAGAATCAACCAATCGAAGAGACTAGTTGCCACAGGACTATGCTAGATCGCGTCGAAGCTTTGCGCTGAAATAACGCTGAGGGTCCTGATGATTGATATGCAAGATTTCTAACCCAGCGGCAGAATAATTTAGAGCGTCACACAGCTTCCGAACCAAGATTACCATCAGCTCGGCATATTCGACAGACTGTCTTAATTGTAGAGACGAATGCCGCCACAACCTTACTCATATCGCCAGCGGTGCGGCTCTCATCTGGAGAAGGGCACAACGGCATCAACTTTGTGAGAGTTTTGGGTGCTTTCTTTTGAGGCTTCTGGCTTAGGTACGCCTTGAGTTTCGTTTTTATATGGCAGGCGGCAGGGGCATACAGAGACCGTTGTGAAGCTTTCTTGGAAGGTTTGTAAAGTATGTAGTACGTTCTTGGAATTGTTCCCTCCCGTACAGCCAAGAATACCAAAGAGTGTCTTGGATATCTTGATTGGCAGGAAATTGAGCCTTCATCCTATTGATCCACTTGCTATCAACGTCGTAACGGCCAACATGTGGTGTCCAATCGAACTGCCGGTCGAGATCTCGATCCCCTAGGTTGTGTGGGTCCTCTACCCGACCGAGATCATTTCATAGTCCACGACGAGCATACATCTCATCATTACCTACTTCATCAACCCTATCCCCTTCTTCCTCAAGATCTTCATACTCAATACCGGTATTATTGCCGTCGGCGTCAGGGTCAACGGGCTCCTCATAAAAATCCGGTGGGTGAGAATGAGACTCTTGACAAGATCGAAACGCGTCAGAAAAGGTATCAACATCAACGGCCAAAAGCTCATCCGGGTCAACAAATGGGTGATGGAGCATTAGTTTGACGCGGCAGTAGTCCTCATAGTCACTGGAACTTCGGAAGCTTGAGTATCTCAGATAGTTAATGACCTACTAGAGAGCTTTCGGCCGAAGCTTCCGGTTAGATTTCCCCTTGAAGTTGTATTCCCACAACCACTGAAAGAGACTCACATCCTGGAGATGAGGACTGCTTTTAGGGTCGGTCAGACGGTCCCTGCACATCCTGTAAGGAGATCGAGATATCGAAGCCTCTCCATCTCCAACGGTAAGAGCTTGTTCAGCGTTTTTGCCACAAATGGAAGGGTGGGCCGTCGGTCGTTCACATGCTTCAAGACCTAAAACGCCAAAGTTAGCCGTTATTTCATGGTGGAACTAAGTCCCTACCTCGGCTTGCAAATCTTCGTGCTTGAGATTTTTCTCAGGCTTTAAGATGTATTTGGCAATATAATCAAGGATTCCCTTTAGAGTATAAGCCGGCGAGAAATCAATGTTGGGTTTCTAACTGAAGGGAAAGAGAGGGCAGCATTGGCTCAATCGCTCTTGATTTCAAACCAAACTGAAAAGTCAACTTTTATGATTAATCTCCTTTATCCAAACAGCCGTCTGGCAGCATGGTCTCGGAACCAATAGCGACATTCCATCTCGTCAGTTTTCTTATTTAATCGTAAACACTTACCGGGTTTACATACACCGTGTTGACCATGTTGCTGAAAACGATTCAGGAAGGCTGCAAACTGATCTGCTGTGATTTTGACGTTCAAAAAGGGTAGAGATGCCGGATTTCTAAGACCCGAAAGACAAGCAGGATCAGGATTGACAGCTGTGACCTTTTCAAACCAGTAACTGGCAAATTCATCTCTGGGTTCGGAGGTTGACATACCCATTTTTGGGGCGGTCTCAATCCAGAAGAGACAGTGGATATGACCTGTAACACGCGCCTGCCACATTCAGAACTTAGCCAGTAGTCAAGTACGGCTGTATAACGGTGTCTATAAAGGCCTGGAATCTGAGATACAGCCGCTGAGAAATGATGTGGGGCTCATTCTGAACGTTCTCTCTCTCTCAATCGACTTTCTTCGGGGTAGTATCATCCCCAACAAGGTACTCGTCGTATCGAGAGGGGTGACAGTGGAGGGCATCCCATTGCATGTCAGCGCAACTAAAGGTTAGAAAAACAGGCGACGACTCAAGCAATCTTGCCTGGGCCTCGAGACCATTCAATTTCGACTTCCAAAAAGGCCTAGTGCCAGATACGGAAGACCCCATCCGAACGATCTTCGGCAGCAAATCGTTCTCGTTCTAAAGCTCCATTTTGAGCTCCTCTTGGGAAAGCCCTACCAGATCAGAGTTCTTGTCTACAAAGTATTTGGCTGACCTTCTTGCCCGCATCCTCATCCATAACGTTGAACACCAAGAATCGAAAACGGGGGTGGCGACCGAATCGACCATCGTGATATCTAAGGAGATGAGTCGCCCAGTCCTGGATGCTGACAGATTGACGTCGACAGTCCCAAAAGTCTGCCACCCCATAAGCAAACAGAGTTATGAAGGCAGAGGCGAATAGACGCACACTCGCACCCTCATCGAGAGGGGTAGACCGAAAAGACTGAGCTGGTGCCGCCGAAGGGACAGGCGCTCGCTGTGCAGGTACACTCTGCTCAGGAGTTGAATTCGGGCTTGAAGTCTCAAAGGCCCGTCGAAGAAAGTCCAATTCAGAATCATGTACGTTGAGATTTGGGATCTGTAATTCATGAAGCTATATATAATGGACTAGGCCACAACATTGAGTATACACTCAACATCTCTATGACCTTTTGGTCGAGTGGTGTAGCCCGTATCAAGGCCTAGTGGGTGCGCATTACAGGATCATAGATAGACCCGGTAACGGGGCAACAGCCAAGGTCATCATCCTCCAAAGATCAAGATTTTCAGGGATAGCTTCTCCATCAGGCTCCTCTTCGGGGCTCTCAGGCTCATCCTCCAAGATAAGAGGACCGCGATCAGAGGCATCTCCATCTTCGAGTAGGTCGTTATACCGATCATCCCGAATAGCGATATGTTTATAACCCAAATGGTTAGATTGAGGGAACCTTAGCCACACAAAAACCCCACTCCTCCTGACCCGAAAGTGTCACTGAAATTGACGGTGATACCTGGAGTTGTGTCTATTATCGTCTTTGGATCGGAGTAAGACTATATCAAGATCTTCGGGCATGAGAGGCAGTGCATCAAAGAGCTTAATATTATTTTGCATAAAGCTTACATAGTGGCTTGAATAAGACCACGAATACGCCTTATGACATCTGTACATGTGCCTGAGCAATAACCATGTCCTCGACTTAGCTTAAAGCGGGTAAAGCTCGAAAAGAAGAAATCCTCACCACCCCGTATTGCCCGGCCCTTGTTCCAACATCGGTAACATATCGCCTCGGCCCACGGCTTGTGGACTCTAAGCCTCATTTCAAACCATTTTTCTTCGCACCCCTCACAGTATTCCATTTGGTGTTTTTCAAGTTCAAGGTGGAAGTTCTCAAGAAGCTTCTAGTCTTCCGGAGGTACGAAAGGAGTGCCTTCGGGCTGACTCTGGGGCTGTGGGGAAGATAATAAGCTTAGAATATTGAGATCGGGGAGAGAGAAAGAGGGTTCGAGGATCGAACGCGGAGGAGTAAGGATGCGAGGTGGTTGAGGTGTGGGAGTAGGAGTCCTACCAGCCCTTCTAGCAGCTCGACGGTTTTGGAGGGTCCCTTGAGATTGTTGACTGTCATTCCATCTAGAAATTGGGGGTTGGGTCTTGGTGCGATGGCACCGACACAATGAGAAGATTTTGGATCGAGCGATCCGTGGTCTCCCATACATTTCAGTAACAGTAGAAGTGGTACTTTCTGCTGAAGTTTTATGGGGCCCTAGACTTGATGCGATAGGTACGGGCATAAACCGTTTTTTTGCAGGAGCATTATTGGGGTCCAAGTCTCCCAAGGCTGCACGACTAGCAGCGCGCTTTCAGGAATTTGACACGTTTAGTCCCGCAGTCAATATAGGAGGCAAAGACTTTGGAGGAAGGGTCATCCGGTTTTGAAAGAAAAAACTGAATTGGGAGAGCTTTTGTACACCTACTACAACACCTGGAGTCCATTTTAAGGGCCAATCAAGAAGTATAGCAAAGAGGATATCAGCGGGCTTAACACGCAGGTCGCTGCATTGGACAAGAACATTTGAGAGTAAAGGAGTGAACCCTGCCTATAACGAATGGCTAGGCCTCTTGATTCGTTATAAAGTACAATTATTAGTATTATGAGGGATTGAATTTGACAACGGTGTTCCGTTTGTTATAACGCAGGTTCGTTATAGCGGAGTTCTTATAGGCAGGGTTTACTGTATACTTATATTAATGATTATCATGAAGATCGAGCCCCCACATATATTTGATTGGTTGGAATAAGGGAGTATAGAGCTATGGACCAGGTTGGGGCTTGGCGATCTCTGTCCTGACAAGTTCTGGCTTCACTGCTTCGGCCTTCGTTGCGGTGGCCAGCACTTATGCCCGAACGGGGGAAACCGTTGGACTTGCCTCATAATTCTCTGCCTCCGCCTTCTTATTTCTTAGGAGAAAATCCCCAGGCCGTAAGCGGGGACGCACGGTCCTAGAGAGAAAGGACCCTGCGATGTCGGAGGTGCTGTCGGGATATTTGGGATTTGTCCTTGTGCAGATCATTGTCCGCCCGGCAGATTCTGTAGAGTCTGGGATATCCTAACTATGGTATCTGCATTTTTCAAATATCGCGCGGCTTTGCTAAGGCGAGATCGGTTCAATAGTGAATTTTTCATTGGGGGTCCAGTCTGACTCCCTATACGGTCTCATTAAATCTATCCACTATTTCAAACCAAGTTAACAAGGCATTCCCAGCGACCTAGGATAATAGGGTAACTTACCATGTCCAACGGACTTTTAATGGCCTTTTCTTGGCCGGGAAGCTTGTGAAAGCATTGGATGAGCCGGCCCATCTGCCCCAGCGCGTCTGAGCCATAGTGGCTCTTTCCTCGGGAGTGAGAGCGACCGGTGGTGCGTTCTTCAACAACTCTGCGTTATGTCCGTTTAAGCTTCTCCGGCAGATGACTCCACACCTCTCCGAAATTCATTGCTGCCAACCGTTCCCGGGTGGGCTGATTGGACCGAGGAGCGACAGTTGTTGTTCTCTAAGTGATGGGCGCCCGAGATGCTTCTAGACCCTTTACGTTTTGAGTCCCGATCATTTCACCGCTATTTGACCTCTTTTTCGAAGTTGGATTTTGAGGCAGGAAGGCTGTGTAATCTTCAACCTGTCCATCGCTAGTACAGAATGGAGCTAGGTTGCTCCACTTCAGTGGGCCAATCGTAAGGATTCTTCTGCTGTTCTATCCCAACTCGTATGATATCTTTATCTCAGAGACGACACACAGACGGCGCAGACGCCAGCTCGCTAGCCCTGACCCTAATATGCGAAAGGGTTTATAATACGAAACTAGCGGAGTATACGCTCTCATTAGCCTGCTCCAGTGGCTTCACGCTACCCTACGCTACACGCTACGTAGGGCCTAGCGATGGCGCGGCCGGCGCGGCCTAGCGGTGTAGGATAGTTATAGACAGTATGTTAAAATGGTTTAATATACTATGGCAGGCAACTAATGAATGCACTATGGCAACTATGTAAATTTGGTCATTTACGATTCCCTTGAACGAGAAAGCCACATTCCAGAGTGCTTCTGCAACGCCTCCGCGAGCTCAATTCAAGCACTGGCTGGCTTACATAGTTTCTAGTGGAAGGTGAGTTGGGCTATATAGCCATAACGTTTCGGAAGATACCGCCTACGACAGCAGTCAGTTGCAATATTCAGTTCACTGACTAGGTCATTATTGGCTTGGACGGGGGGTTGTATTGATGATCACATATCGATCCATACTAACTAGAATGAAAGACGACAGACGACGCGCGATTTATAATCATAGTTCCCATATATCCCGGAATGTTATATTCTGCACATTAGCTAGAAGATCGAATGAGAATCTATTATCATAGTATTACCGGCAACTAGCTATGAGATATATTATCATGTTACCAACGGCGACTTGCCGAGACAGAAGATGATGAAGGTCCTTGGCACTTTTCTTTAGGACGATCGACATGATCTTGACGCTGGCATCTTTTTAGCGCGCTGCCCCTTTCTTCCTGTTCAAAGGTTTCTTCTAGTCCGGACCTCTTTTCTGGATAGCCTCGAGCTGTCGGTACATACCCTACATCTACATCATATAGTAGATATGCCCGCATTTCAACCATGAAGAACCCAGTGAATTCCTTCATGAAGGCTGCCGGGTCGCACCCCACAACCACATATATCCTGCTAGCTTTGGCTACATATCCGATCCTGGCGTCCTGGCTCCGTTTCCGTCGACTGAAGAGTCTACAGAAGAAATATAATTATCCCACGAGAGAGTCGATGGCCAAGATGACCGACAACGAAGCATGGGAAATCCAAACTACTATCTCCCAGCTAGAGTTTCCCTTCTTCTATGTCAAGTCTCTTCAATTTGCACTTTTCAAGGTGAGAATTGCAAGTCGCCTTACATACCGAGTACAGTCGTGCGCACGCTCTTTTCCCCCTCATAGAGAGAGAGCCAACTGGTGCGGCTGAAAATATCTGATCAGCTCCTTTGTCTAGACATATGGAATTCCGTCCATATCAAGACTCCTAAGCCAGACAAATCAATTCTCGAACCCTCGCACATCCTACAAACGTTACTCAGACACGAGAATCCTCGTTGGCGAATTCATCGCATGGCCGCCCACCTCGGATCGTGGCCAGGCGGCCATTGCGCGCACCAAATACCTACATGAAGCGTATCGTAAAACAGGCAAGATCAGCGAGGACGACATGCTTTACACGCTCAGTCTCTTCGCACAAGAACCGATTCTGTGGATCGACCAGTACGAATGGCGGACATTGAGCGAGCTTGAGAAATGTGCTCTCGGCACTTACTGGAAGAGCCTCGGCGATGCGCTCGGGATCAGCTACGCGGCACTTCCATCCTCCAAGGACGGGTTCCGGGATGGTCTTCACTGGCTGGAAGAGATCATGGCCTGGGGTCGGGCCTACGAGGCTGAGCGTATGGTTCCCGATCCCACAAACCGGGAGGTAGCCGAGCAAACAGCTTCAGTGTTATTGTATCTCGTTCCCAAAGCGTTGAGGCCGGTCGGGATGGATGCCATCTCTTATTTAATGGGCGACCGTTTACGCAAAGCCATGCTGTGAGTTTGTTCTTCCTAATCCCTCCTTCCATTTTCTATCGATATCGGGTTCACTCGGGAATGAAGAGAGGCACACCAGCATCTAGCGGATAGAAACTAAAAAAGAAAACAAAATAAATGACAGATACGAACCCCCGCCAATCTATTTCTCTCTCATTATCTCCACCATCCTCTCAATCCGGAAACTTTTCCTTCGTTACCTAGCTCTCCCGCGTCCCTATTGTTTCCGTTACCTCGTCTTCTCCCACGAACCAGACCAATATGGCCGAATCTTCATCCATGACTGGGAAGCCGCTCCTTACTATGTCAAACCGACCCTATGGATCCGATGGGGTCCTTTCGCTTGGCTTAATTGGCTCCTTGGTCTTCCGTTGCCAGGAGATCACGGCGACGAATACTATCCACAGGGTTACCTTATCGCGGAGCTCGGACCCAGAGCTTTTGAAGGGAAGGGAAAAGAGCAGATGAAGACGATGAAAGAAGTTCTGCGCAGGGAGCGAACTGGTGGATGTCCATTCCGGTGAAAGCAGACAAAAGTTTCATTCGAGGATTCAGTTTAGAGAAGAGGCGATTACAGCAGAGGATGGCCTGCTGTTGTTTCTGGACTCGCTTCATCCGTCCCGTAACCAATTGATATATATATCTATTTCTCAGTATAGATAGGCTGTATTATCGAAACACGGGGCTGCTTTCGTACTAGGATCAAGCAAAGCCACGATGTTATGAGTTGTGTTATGAGACCCGTACATGAATTATATATATTTCTCCCGTTTAAAAGTCCACACACCACCAGGTGATGAAATTAGAGTTCCAAGCCTTAGAGAATGTGGTGAGCATCAAGAGGATATGATATGTATAGAGTGCTTACACCTATAACTAGTAATGGGAGCAATAATGATGGGTTCATCACAGGCAGGCTATAATTTTGGCGCCCATATGGTCGTAAGTGACCTGTGCATTGCCGTTTAGAGCTCGATGTCTATTCGAAGAAACACATACCTAGAATCCTTAGCGGAGTATCTAGAATCTTACAGCACTAGCCAGAAACATGGATTTCTGTTTCGAGTCAGGCTACTAAAAAACAGAGAGGGGTATGAATTCGATCCTGTATGGCAGTGGAGCCCGATAGCGAGAGGGTGAGGGATAATAGTACTTCGTAAGACGTGGAATATGGAAAGAGCTTCGACCAGACTACGACTAGTGACCAAATCGACTGGGGTTAAAACGCTCACAATTCGACAAAAAACGGCCAGATCAGAGATAGACCTATGTACGACCGACAACTACCCACACATAATGCGGTAGCCAGTTGGAAAAGGATATCATAGATAATAACTAGCAGTCATTGGTGGCTCCATTTACTCCTCAGGCTCCAGAACTTCTTCCTCGGGACTATAAAATTGTCAGCATCAGCCCAATTCATATATGTTGAGGGAGACATACTACTCCTCCTCCTCCTCACCCTCGGAGACTGAGGCCTCCTGGTACTGCTGGTACTCTGAGACAAGATCGTTCATGTTACTCTCAGCCTCAGTGAATTCCATCTCATCCATACCCTCGCCGGTGTACCAAAACAAGAAAGCTTTGCGACGGAACATCGCAGTAAACTGGTCTCCAACACGCTTGAATAACTCCTGGATGGCGGTAGAGTTTCCAACGAAGGTAGCGGACATCTTGAGACCACGCGGCGGGATCGAGCAGAGTGCAGTCTGCACATTGTTTGGAATCCACTCCACAAAGTAGCTGCTGTTCTTGTTCTGAACGTTGCGCATCTGATCCTCAACTTCTTTCATGGAAACCTTACCACGACTGATAAAGCATTAGCTGGGACTTACATAAGGGAAATGGGGAATCGGCGGTTCTTACAATATAGCGGAGCAAGTCAGGTAACGGCCATTACGGAAGTCCGACGCAGCCATCATGTTTTTCGGGTCGTACATTTGCTGGGTAAGTTCCGGAACGGTGACGGCACGGAAGGAGTGAGAGCTGCGGCTAGTAAGGGGAGCAAAGCCGACCATGAAGAAGTGAAGCCGAGGGAAAGGAACCATGTTGACAGCGAGCTTGCGGAGGTCTGAATTCAGCTGGCCGGGAAAGCGTAGGCAAGTGGTGACTCCAGACATCACGGCGGACACAAGATGATTTAAGTCACCGTAAGAGGGGTTGGAAAGTTTTAGGGTACGCATGCAAATGTCGTACAGAGCCTGGGCTTGTCAGCACTCGCCAACGACAGTTTCCGGAAGTCATACCTCATTATCAATACAGAAAGTCTCATCTGAGTGCTCAACGAGCTGGTGAATAGACAAAGTAGCATTGTACGGCTCGACGACCGTGTCCGATACTTTGGGAGAAGGCACAACAGAGAAAGTGGCCATCATACGATCGGGGAACTCTTCACGTATCTTCGATATCAAGAGGGTGCCCATACCAGCACCGGTACCGCCACCGAGGGAGTGAGTAATCTGGAAGCCTTGGAGGCAGTCACAAGCCTCGGCCTCCCGACGTACGACGTCAATGACCTGGTCAACTAGCTCAGCGCCCTCGGTGTAGTGACCCTTCGCCCAGTTGTTACCAGCACCAGACTGACCAAAAACGAAGTTGTCCGGGCGAAAGAGCTGGCCAAACGGACCGGCTTTGACAGCGTCCATGGTGCCAGGCTCAAGGTCCACAAGGACGGCACGGGGAACGTATTTGTTGGAGGTGGCCTGAGGACCATTAGTAATTAGTTTCAAGTGTGAGAATATAGGAGCTGTCCACAGACCTCATTGAAATAGACATTCACGCGTTCAAGCTGAAGGTCAGACGAGCCATTGTAGCTATTTCCTTTATCAGCTAACAACGGTAGGTAGTTGAGACAGCATGTCCTTACAGCCCAGTGCCATCGAGACCATGTTCACCAGATATAACCTGCCTGGAGAAAAAGGTCAGCGTCATCCTTCATAAGGGAGAGGAAATGACTAGTTTAAGAAATCCAAGCCTAAATTTTTCACGTTGATCATGGAGATGTAACCAAGACTTTTACTCTACTTACCAAAAAGCAGCACCGATTTGGTTGCCCTACAAGAGTCAAGACATGAAATTCAGTTCTCCCGATCAAAATCTTTGACCAAATAAGTTTCAACAAGCTTAAACTTACACATTGGCCGGTCTGGAGGTGAACCTGTTGAGAGAAAGAAATATGGTTAGCGATATCTGCAATATATGGATGGTGGGGTGTTTGTGGCTTTCAGGGGTCGTTGGCCAAGCACGACGCAAGCAACAGACGCGTCAGAGAGACGTACAATCTCACGCATGTTGACAAGATGTTGTTTATGTCGGGATCTACAAGGTCAATCTGTCCAAAGGAATCAAATGAGATGTCACAGAAGTGAGATGGGAAGGTTGGGAAAAGAAAGGGTTGGTGAGCTTATGGGTTGTTGTGGTTGTTGAGAGGGATGGAAAAAAAAAAAGGGAAGTTGGAGCGGTCAGAAACAGGGGGGCACGGGACATTTGAAAGTTACCTCCTTAGGGGAGCATTTGGCCGTTTTGGCTGTTTTGGTTGTTTTTTTGGTGGGGACATGTACTGAGCCATGCCTAGTTAGGTAAATTTGAGGTTTGAGGGTCCTTAGGAAAAAAAAAACTACCCGGACTTGAACTATCGCTGTGCTCCAAAACCAGAATAGAATACGACTAAGGCGAGGTGTCGCACGCATATTTATTACCATCATATAATAAGGGATAGTTATAGTACTACCATATCATACTATATAAGGCATCGATTCATAGGCACGGATACATACATACATTAGGTACCTAAGGTCGGTCATCATAGTTACCTACCTACAATCATAGGATGCACGAAAAGACCTTATAATATTTAGGGCATGTTTACCTCCCAACACTAGGTTCAATTCCAGGTTCAGGTGCTGTATGTTTTTGTTACAATTATTTATTATTATTATTCACTTACTTGAAAGGGTCCCTAACCATCATGCCTACCATTACTCCTACCTTCTGCGGCTTGGAACGCAACCTAAGCTGTACGGGCTGTTACGCATCAAATGTCAACACTCAAAAATTAAAAATGAAGCACAACACCTTCAAATAGGATTGGGAAGCTTGGAACCGTTTCGTTGAGCCGCCAGGTTATGAATGGGACCCAGAGAAAGAAGTGAGATACTCAGCAGTATTTCGAGGCACACCCAAAAGCCGAGATATGCCAACCTCGCATCTTGAAAAGCTTCAGGCCCTTCTCAACAGCGCTCTTTGCGTTTGTAGAATTTACGATCATAAGTGGAACAAGCCGACCTCCGAGAGTCGAGGTCCAGGCTAATGAGTCAATTCTTGACTCGGAGCGACTCGAACATACGGGCAAAAGCAACGGGGAGGATGAGGATTTCGCCACCGATTGTCCTGAATCGCTGCCACCTTGTGAAAGACCGAATACTGAGGCTCTTCATCAATAAATTATTCTCTAGTGAATAATAACTCTGCGGAATCCGGCACAGCTCAAATGTTCGTCTACGGAGGCGAGCACCGGAGAATGCTGGTCAGGCCAACTCCCGAAGACAGCAGAAGTGAACAGCCGGTCATACAGTGGCAGATCCCGTTAGGAAAGTCTTAAGCAGAGTGGCGGAGATCCTGGTTTTAGAGCTCCGGGGCCCGTCCTCAGAGGAATATGATCCTCTCTATGAGACCATCCAAAACCAGCATTTGTTTGTTACCCGGAGCCCAGAGTATTGGAGAAACTGGGTAGAAGCGAAGCTTTCTAGGTAAAAAGGATATGATATTATATGTTACTGATACAAATTATAAGTATTTTTACTACTGTACATATGTAGATAATAGTAATAGGATAAAGGGAAGCAACCTATTTCTACTAATGTTATACAAGGCTGCAAGTTAAGTTCGATAGCCTTGATGGTCTTCCCACATCATCGGCGGAATCTCATCACATCGGGCAACCATAGTCGCATCATCCGCCTCTGTACCAGTAGTATCAGGTTGGACCTCCTCATCAGACTCCCAATATTCAAGATCGTCACCTTCTCCCTCAGAAGTATAGCCATATGAATTCATAAAGTTGTGAACTGCGGTGAGAGCGAAGACAAGTTGGATCTGGGTCCGGATACTATATCCCTGAGGAGATTTTGGAGGATAGCGAGTCGAGTTTTAGAACACCGAACGTTCGCTCTATAATATTTCGCAGCAGCTAGTGTCGAAGGCTGCAAAACTCCTTCGAATTCTGTGGTTTTTAGGCAGCTTTTTCCTGTCCGCGTAAATGGTACCATGCCTTTGCGTACAGGACGAGAGCAAGATCAGGGTTGGAATATCCTGCATTAGCGAGACAATATCTTCCGGATGGTGAGTTAACCCCTTTCGCCTAAGCATCAGCTAGAACTCAGTCATCATGAGCAGATCCCCCGCATCCTGCAAACACATATACGAAACTCATACTGGAGTCACACGCAGCTAAGATATTTGCCCCTTCCGGCTTCTCCAGCACCCCTGGTTCTATTCTAGAACCAAAACCCTAATATGTGTTCCGCCAAGTGCACAGACGCAATCTGCAATGTATGGTCAATTCTTATCATTCTGCTCGGTTTCATCGGGAGTTTTATTGGGTGGTAGGGCGACGATTCTCCGGAGTAGCAAGAGCCCATCAAGCACCTCATAAAAGGCACAGTAAATCGTCCGCGCGAGTGTTGGAATGTTTCAGCTGCGACTCGAAACCTGATACCATGGGAGCAGACCAAAAAAAAAAAGATGAGCAATCTTTCGGCAACAGAAATATCTCAAGAGCTTTCCAGATTAATATTTCCGAGGAGCCAATTTAAAATATCTTTCTTTTCTCTTTTCATTCTCGTACTGTTCTAGATTCGACCTGAGTTTATGAATTAATTGCTCAGTCAACATCGAGCCACAGCAAGCACCTATGTATATAGTACGTATTCTAAAGGGCAGGCAAAATAACAACCCGAAGAATAACGTCGCAATCTTGCCGATGGTTTCTGGCTTTTGCTAATGATAACTCTATTGAGAAAAGCTGCTTCTATATATAGAATAATAGAATAGTGAGAGATGATTATATATATCATCGTTATTATTATCAATAGGTATCGTGTACGATGTGATGGTATTAGGGTAATGTGAAGACATAAATTTTTAGAACCTTGGATCAATACAAGATACCTCTTGATCAACAAAGGGTGTATAGAACTAAGGGTTTGATGCATCTCAAATTGTCAGACCAAGCTCTCAATAAAGCCAAGTCCAAGTCAATATAGTTAGATTAACTACAGTAGGCATAAAGTGTGGCTTACTTAGCGGTGTGGCAGTAGTAGTAGCATACTATATATCATTATCCATGGGTGGGTTGACCACACAATGATTGCGCACTCCTAGTACCCGAAACAAGGCAAGATTCAGGCAAACTTAGGCGGAATTCGGATATAGCTCGAGTGACTTGATTATTTGACTTGACTTATTATACTTTTGATCAACAACAAACAAGTGGCAAGTCAACAACGTCTTGGCTTTGACTTTATTGAGAGCCGTGCCACACCTCCAAATAAGCTAAAAGGCACTAGACATGGGTATGAAGTCAAAGTGCCGCCGTCGGAGTCTAAATGAAGAACGTCCGTCAGAATGGACGCCAAGACCCCGTAAACAGTAATGATTTTCAGTTGCAGCTCCACGGTAAAGTCTTATTAACTCATTACCTCAGGTTCTCAGAAGTTCCGCATGAAAAAGCGGCGTAGTCTACCGCCTGCCATATCTGGCATGCTAACATCAACTGACCCCCGTACAGTCGGACTTTTGCATGGGATTGCCACTGTAGGGAGAGCAAAATACCCTGATCATTAAAGAACTTACAGTTACTCAAGCACCAACGCGTTTATCGAAAACTGGGCTTCGATGTCTTCTGCGCATTTAATTCCTGTATCTATTGACACCAAAATTCCTAAAGCCGTGAAAGAAATCGTGTACTAACGAAGCTACCTCGGTGTGGCCTTCCTCCACTTTGAACTAGTAAACCTAGGTAGTATATGCCATCTTAAGTTAGCTAGCCAATATCAATACCCATATATATTAGGGAATGCAAATTTATTATATGCCTGGTTATTTCAGCCATAAAATACCGTGGCTGTTGTCGATATTAGAGTGACTGCATCCTGGCACGTGGCCACCTGGAAAAAAACCGGCAGAGTCTCGACAAATCAATCAGTATATAGTCTAAGATGCTGGGGTGATCAACACATTCAGCCGTTCCTATTTATATATAAGCCTTAGCCTCTGGCAATCTTCCACGGTCATGGGGAAGTCAAAACAAAGAAGTAAAAATTCAAGTCGCCTTGGGGACGCTAAGTAAGAGGGTGGATGAAAGTATGTACCGGTTTGTGCACGTACATATCGTTTAGGCAATAACATGGACTTCCCTAATAGCTACCAGCTAGATAGTATACAACTGGATTCTCAGGGAAATTGGGAAAAGGCGAAAAAAGGAGGAAGGTTTAGCAAGGCAGAGGCTTCCGCTCCGAAGGCAGCAGGTTCGCCACTTGAACGCTGTCGCTTGAGGATCCTACCAATACATGGTGAAGAAATAGAGAAACAAAAGAGAGGAAGTTAACACCTATTCAGCTGCACTATCCACAATCCTTCCGCTTTCCAGCCACGTACCAAACTCGTCCAGGCGTCGGGTTTCATCGTTTTCGACATCTTCATCGGCTGCGTCCTCCAGGGCGGCATGCCGCTCGTTGGTCTTGCGGAACTTCTCGTTGCCATCAGAGATATAAGCTTCGACGCGAGTGCCAGCAAAGAAGCGGCCATCCATGACCTGAATAGTCCAATGAAGATAAGTAAATAGGCACAGTCCGTAGGAAAACACCCATGGGTAGCCAGAAACCGGATACGTACTTTGATGCATTGCCTTGCGGCTTCTGGGTCTGAGAATCGGACGGTGACAACACCATCCGGTTCCTTGTCAAAGAGCACGACGTTCGTCACATCGCCCAGCTTAGAACACTCTTCTCGAATGTCGTCTTTAATATCAAGGATAGCAGCTGGATCCTCCTATAGCCCTCCGTCAGCCTAATACTTCATTCAATGCTCAAGAACGCGCTCAAACCTCGATCTCCTTCAACGTAAACATATGTCTGAGTACAACCACCTTTTCCCATCGAGAACCGGCGTTTGCAAGCGTTGATGGTTCATCGTCATCCCAGTCCGCCAGTTTACTGCAACAACCCGTATGAGCACGCCCGATACAACCCATATCAGAGTCAGGGTGGCCAGAATCTTATCCTCAATATGGGAAGAAAGTAACTAACCTGTTAAGTTTCTGCGTCTTTTTGAGGATTTTCTTCTTATCCCGTGCACTTGTCTTTGCTGGAATGTCCTGCTGACTCTTGAACGAGAAGTCTGCTGGCTGTACCCTCATTGAGCCACAAGGACCACGCACGCCAAATCTAAAGTCTGATTCATCAAGCATTTGCACTGCAAGATTGACAGACTCTGGTCGGAAATAGACAATCAGGGCCTCTCCCTTGAATGTACCTTCCCCATCGGTGTACATCTTAATTCGCGGTCGTCCACTGTCGATCTCCTCCGCAATCACACCGCACTTGCAAAAGACGTCACGGATCTCGTCAACAGTAGCATCCAAGGGAATCGAAGTCACATAGATTGCCGTATTGACGCGAGGCCTCTTTGGCCTCTGAGAGTTCTCCTGCATTGCTCCCTTCGATTAGAAAAGCACAGCTCGACCGGCTACTTTCCCAGCGCGCTGGGAAGGCAGAGATGCCTCTGACACCCAACTCACCTCCTCTACATTAGCTGGTTGTTTTCGTTTCTTCTTCAACTGCTGCTTTGTCACCACTTCATCATCGCCAACACCTTGCACTTTGTATGCCTCCCGTTGCTGTTCAAGCAAAGCATCATCAACCTGTAATATCGCTGCTAAGGCGCACAGGGATGCGCCAAGCATGCATTATTAGCCTCCGTATCTCGCGATGTCGGCTTCCGCGACATTGCTATCTCCCAGAAGCAAGGGATCCAGAGTAGAACAGAGGAACCTTTCCCTTAAACTCTTCAAATCGTAGTCATTATGTGCCAGAAATCCTGTGACCGCTATAGAGGGGGGGGGAAAGGGCCTTGGCGAGCCGATAACAGTTCTAATGATGCTGATTGTGCATGATGATCACGACGATTGACGGAGCACACTAACCGTCGGAATCCACCGTTTCAAAGCGGTATCAAACTCAAATTCCTGCCCATCTTCCGTTTCTAGGATGAACGTGTTATCGAGTTTCGAAAACGAGACGCGTGGATCGCTATCGAATTCTGCCGGATCCTGAGGAAAACTTGCGCGTTCAAGTGTAGAAGCAGCCGGCGCCGTATCATCGAGGTTTCGCAATGCCATCTCTCCTCCTAAATCTTTCCAGAAGTTTGTAAAAATTGGCAACCGGGAGTACAGGAACCCCTAAAGGGAAAAATAGAAGAACCGGACTATTCGCACCTGTGAATGATGGCGCTCTATTCGTCTGCGCGAATTGAGAATTGATACTATTGCACAAGAGGGACAGACCGTATAGAACCGACAGATCAGGCAAAGTTCCCTGATTCTAACTAAGATGCAAGTAGAAGAAGATGGGCCAGAGATAGATTTTGTGGCCTTTTCCTATGAGCTTTCGTCAAGGCTAGGTTGCTTATTATTGGAAGGGTTAATAGTCCTACTTTTCAATTTTAGTAGGTAATCGAATACGACTTCCCATATGACATGTACTGTACAGTACATAGTACAGAGGCGCTGATTTTTCCGGCAGGGGAAGCGAACCAACCAACCACTACATTGATATTATATAAGTTACCTAGTATGTAACCATCATAGTAACTCGTAAAATAAGTTAGACTACTAAGCAGGAGTCCGGAAATTGGAATAATGATTTCCCGAACACCGCATTTGAGACTACCTACTGTTCTTGTGGACCTATATCAATTGCATGGGGACAATGTTACAACTTGTCAATCTGACAAGATTGGCGTCATTCATTGTGCATTCATTTCAACCTTGCCTGTAAGAAGGCTGTCTCATTATAGTTACATGATTATGGTTCTCAGAAACCAGTATCAACGGTACCTAATGATTGACGTGAAAAAAAACCTTTGCCCATCACCTTAAACTCCAGACAAAGCCCATCCTATTGGAACAAATTAATAATACAGATTTTAATTAAGCCCCTTCAAAAAATAGGACTATCCACCACATAGCTACATCTAGGATAATGGAGAAACCAGACTCTAATTTAGACACTTAGAGGGAGAAGAAAGTCAAGCATCCGGAGATTACAGATGCCAAGAACATAGACGGAAATTCTTTTCTCCAGAAACAAGACGACCGGTTTCTCCCTTGCTTGTATGTTTGCAATCATTCACAAACTCCGTGAGCAAGATACGGGTCATCTTATCGCTCAAACCTTGGACTCTTCTGGCTCAATCTTATCGGCAGAAGAAGTAACTGAGTGCTTCGAGTAGCGGTCTGCTATGAAACTCTCGGCATTGGGAATAACATCGCGGGTGATTTCGACATAGTCATACTGCGATGGACGTTAGTTAGGCACATTTGGAGGAAGGAATGTAAGATAGGCCGACATACAGCAAATTCGCCAATTTCAGCGTCATCGATTCCCATGATCTCATCCTCCTCGGAAGCGCGGAGGCTCAACCCGGGTATAAAGTTCATAATCAAGAGGATGATACAGCTTCCAAAGAATGAATACACAAACCCGGTAACCGAATCAGCCAGCTGGTATCCGAGTTGGACATAGTTATGATTAATCCAGCCGCCTGGGATCACAGTGTACCCGTCGAGATGAGCAATATAATCACTATATTCCAAGGAATTAGTCATTATGCAGCTCATGTTATACCAAAAGTGAGACGTACGCAGCAAAGAACCCAGTTAATAAATTGCCGACCAAACCCCCAATCGCATGGACGGCGAAGATGTCTAGTGCATCATCAATCCGCAGGAGATACTTGAGCTTGGTGCCATAGTTGCACGCGGCCGCACCAACCACGCCAAAGACGACCGCAGCCCAGGCGGGGACGTAGCCGGAGCCAGGAGTGATTGCCACGAGACCAGAAATGACGCCGGAGCAGAAGCCAACCGTGGACCATTTTCTCTCAAGCCGGTAGTCCAGAAGACACCAGGTGACACCACCAACGGATGCAGCAAGGTTAGTAACAACAGCCGCCATGACGGAACGGAGACTGGCAGATAAGGCTGAACCAGCGTTAAAACCAAACCATCCTACCCACAGGAATACTGTGCCAATAACAACGTGAGTCACATCGTGAGGCCGATAGTTGAGCTCATGGGTACCATGACCGCGACGCTTGCCTAACATGAGGGAATATGCTAGGGCTGCAGAGCCCGAGGAGATGTGAACCGGAGTGCCACCGGCAAAATCAAGTCCTCCCATTTGAAAGGCCCATCCTGCCGGATTCCACGTCCAACAGGCAATCGGGTCATAAATCAAGGTAGACCAGACGAACATAAAGACTACACATGGCAGCATCCGGCCCCTCTCGGCTACCGCACCAACGGCCAGAGCCACGCTGTTGCGAAGAGATCGATAAGTCACACGCTCCATCTCTCACAAGCTGATGAACCCTCAGGGAAAACTTACGTGATTGCTGCGAACATGCCCTGGTAAACCGCAAAAAGGAGATCCGGAATCTTACTACTTCCCACCGAAGGCGCGGCCAGGACATCTTTGAACCCGAAATTTCGCAGGTCCCCGATGTACCTACCCGCAGTATGGGAGAAAGCGAGGGAGAAGCCCCAAAAGAACCATTGGAATGAAATAACGCCAACAGACATGACCGAAAGCCAAATCAGGGAGAGCGCCGACTTCCGCCGGGCAAGACCTGAGTAGAAGAACCTGAGGTTTTATTAGCCGCAGATCGAAGCGAGGTAGAATCCATGCTCGATCCCTTACCCAACTCCAGGAATCATCAGCAGCACGAGAGCCGTCGCCGTTATCATCCAGGCAATATCACCTGCCTGTGTTTGGATGTTAGTTTGGAGAGTATCTTTTTCGATATTGATCCGTCCCCACCGACTAGCGGTTGCCTCAACGTCTTAAATCGGGGTCACCAACATTATAAAAAACATTCAGATCCTGGGTGACCGAGTCCCCTCCAGTACCGGTTGCTGATCCATTATATGGCACGAGAACTACGAAGCCTGTGGAATCTGACATTTGGCTCTTAGAGCCCCCCGGGCTCCTCCGACTTTGATATATCAAAGCTCACCGGAGGAAATTTTCGGGGAGATCAATTTGATGCTTTTAACCCGAACTCTGGAAAGACGCCGCTCGCAATAACAAAAGAAGGATAATAGGGGGCAATAATAACTTCAGCGCCTGGGCGGGCAGGCAGTTGAATGACAGACTATGGCAGGAATCTGTTAGAACGAGGCGATCGGAGCATACATATAAAGGTACAATAACAGCGTAGTGAGTGGAGTCACTGGATTGGCTATTATAATTTTTCTGAATATTCTAATCGGGACGGACTCATCAATCGGTCAACAAACTCGTAGTCAGGTTGATCTATCATAGGGGAAAGTGATGAGAGAGGAAAACAGGTAGAACGCGTGAAATGATCAATGAACGCTACAATTCCCACCAACGCCACTGGCAGAGGTACCAAGGCAAGTCGAGGAGTGGTTTCAACTGTGGCTTTTGAGAAGCGAAGGAATGAAGAAAAGCCCTTAACGGCCGCTTGTGACCCTTTTGGCTGGGCTGGTAACTCCACGTTGCGACTCAGGCTATGCTCGTAATACAAACATATATTAAAGAATCAATAAGGATCAAGCGCGGCTCCTGCGCTTCGAGGTTCCTGAGCACATAGGTTGATATGTGGATTAGGATGAACTAACTCAACTACTCCTTCCGTTCAGGTATGTAGGAAGATATATATGATGATGGATGATCCCGAGTTCTGATATCCCCCATCTATCCAATCCACTACTCACTTGACTTACTACACATAGCCGGTTTAACCAGTCAACCGGAGGGGGGTCGATGTCGGTGGGGGCCAGTGGCGATGATCTGCGACTGGCATACTCCCAAGCAGTCTTCATGGAAACCGTGCAGCTCAGCTGTTGTAGAACCACAGTAATAGGTCCTTTCTTCCGGGCTCAAGTGTGTATTATATGCTGTATACTCCACAAACAAATATCTACAGGTGCACAGTAACAGCGACATACAATCCACATTATTAGATATTAAGATATCTACAAAACGCCTTCCCCCCACATATTAGGAGATTTTTCTTTTCTTTTCTTTTCTTTTCTTTTCTTTTTTTGATTCAAAGGCACAATCACCTTCATCTTAATGTGGAGAAAAATCGGGACGGCGTGCGTGGGATGATGGATCAGATACATAGCGGTCCAGAGCCGGTGGTGATAAAACTCCTTCGTGCCCGAGAGAAGGCAATGGGAATCTAACGCTACTGGTCCCAACCAACGAAAGGGAAAAAGCAAATAATAACTAATATTTCAAGCCAGGCTGGAAATGAGCCATGCAAACTCCACCACACCAACTATAGAGAGTACCAATTTCGAAATTCCGCCTGACTTTTACGCGGCTCGATTATCATACCACCAGAAGATTAGGAAAGAACTGGGGTGCTATGAAGTTAGGAGGTTATCTGAGGAATCTCTTACCTTACATGCAAGTAAGATGTAGCATTGTAGGTACTTATAGAATGAATATTGAATCTAGGTTACCTTACACATTCTTTTGGGGGCCAATAATATTATCCGAGAAGATATGAAGATATGCCTAAGGTGGGGCCCAAGCTAGCTACACAAGCTACATACCTAAGGCAGGGACCAATCGCGGCTGTCATCTTTATCTCTTCTACTGCTGTGTGATATGTTACACATGAACCCCCTCCCGAGTCATCTCTTCTGACCCCCTCCCTTCGCTCGTTTTTGCAAGCTGTAACATCCCTGTCCAAGCTTAATTAGTATCTATCAGACCTCAGCCATATAGTAATAATCACCATCCTTAACCAAGACCAGCCTCGTCAGCTGGTGTCTTTTCAGTTCTCAACTCTGCAGTAGAAGTACTATAATAGAATGAATAATGTACAGTACAGTGTAATGTATGCATCATTGTAGCTCCAGTTACTCTCCTTTACTACAGCTATATGTAGTAGGGCAGAATTCTCCTGCAGCTCGTCGTCCCCAGGTCGATGAGATAATCCTGATTGGCGGCCATACTTATTTTCTTTATTAGTATATTATTATTGAAGATGAGACCATGGACAGGTTTAGTTTAGTTATCTTGGTTTAATTCGGCTTAGTCTTGGTTGGTCTGTGCCAAACGAACTTGACTAACTTAAGTCAACCAATTAGGATCAGCTACTGTGAAGGATTAATCGCTGTCATTTGAGATTAAAGTCCCCTTAGCAGGGCATCACAGGGCGCTAACCCATTCTGGGATGACTCCGAAGTCCGAAATCATCCGCAGGTGAAATTCGCCGTCAGACATAGGTCCACCAGCCAAAGATTCCCTCTTCTCGCTATTACCGAGAGTCTATATAATAATAGCACAAATTAATCATCACCTTTTCCCTTTCGCTTGGCTCAGGAGTTTTGGATGTCTTATACCGTTGACTAACTTAGTTGACTTAGTTTAACCAAACTAAGACTAAACTAAACTAACTAAGAACAATGGGCTCTCGCTCTCGCGTCGTTGTTGCAAGTTCACCAATTAGACCCTTTTTCATCACCGACCGCTTTGATCCGGTATGTTTAAGTTCCTGGAACTCCAAGACTAACTTAGTAGTTTCAACTCGCGACGAACTACTAGTACTACAATAATACACTAAGCGACTACTAAATTTCATGTACAATATCATGCAGATACGCTGTACGAAATCACTAATAGGTGATCAAACTGCAGCGCCACGTGCATCAAGCAGGGATTGCGCCATATATGTGGGAGCCTCCTTGGTTCTTAATTATAAGCACTGAGCGTAGCAAGAAATGGCCGAGGACATGTGAGTCCAAATAATCAATGCATATAAACTTAATCAGGGCCCCAAAGACCTTCATCGCATCCGTATAAACAAGTTTTTTAGCATTAATCATGATAGCATTCAGTGGAAAATTATGCACATATGGTTAGCTCCATATATGCTACGATGTCAACTGCCCAGCTTCAGGTTCGCGGCAGCAATAGAGGTTAGATGATCTATTAAGCGCATATATATGACATTGATGCTGTCTAGCGCTTCAAGCGTACAGCAAACCGGCCTGAAAGGTCCGATAGGTGATCAATCTATGGTGTACTACAGGGGTATACTACGATCCTCATGGATTAGATCCTTGTCCACCCTGCGATCAGTGCGGCAACCCCCTGACCGACCATGGCCCCTAATTCTTAACATGGGTGAGAAAGCGAGCATAATACCTACATATATAAAGCTACCATGCACAAATCAATTTTTATGCATTGAGATTTAACTATCAGTAAGGCAGAAATCAATTCAGCGATAAAGTCGAACTCAGATGATTACCAATGAAACACTTACTATCAAGATACCTGGCTAGCACAAAAGTACTGTAATACTCGGTATGTTTGTTACTTTGCCTGTGCTAGTGAAAGCATAAGTATATAGACAGAAGTCCGGTATACTTATTAACTAGTGCCATTTTAAGTCTTGCTTTTGGATTTATATAATCCCTTTGAAACCTTGGGGAGAAATGGACCTGCAGTAGCTAGTTTTAGTGCATTCCTTTGCCCACTCTCTAGGAATCAGAGACAACTTATGCTGGTGAACGCTCTCCACATCATAGCTTGTGAATCAAATACAGATATCTTACCAACGCAAACGCATCGTTCCTGACAAGAAACAAAACTAAACCCACCGTCTCCTTGAATACTTATACAGTCTCCAGCTAGTAACCAGCTATTATGCGTACGTTAACCGCGTTGTAAATTGAAACCTTCGGTACAATTGTCGCCTTGGCTGGAGGAGACCATGTATGATGGAGAATTGCTGGGACTTCATTAGGTTACTGTGTCATGCGAACAGGAACCGAAATTAAGAGAGCTCGGTTCATTAATCAGGCCCGAGCCTAAGTCCGTCGCCACCTATCTCCGTTTTGAGAATCTTGCATCCCGCAGATCGTCTTTGATTAATTAGCTTATCCGATTTTTTCTAAGTATGACAGGATTTTATCCGAGGTTATCCTCCATGGATACAATCCAGTACTATACTTCCAACCTACGGTAAAGCAATCTAGGACCGAGCTCGGGTAATATACTACTATATATGTAGATATCAAACTAAACCACCCTACCACAAAAGAGAGATCTAGCCTCCTCAGTGCAATACTAAAGTGGCTTATATTATAGCATGATGCGCGCAGGTTGACGGCAGACAACCTTAGAGATGAAGAGTGAAAACAGGTTTGTATGACGGTTCTCTTCCGAAATTAATAAATAGGGGCGAGTGATTGAAAGGGGAAACTTTAAACCGAATCATAGTTATACTGCGAATTCATTTTATGCCGAGAGCACATGTCTATATAGGCTCGCGTACTACTGCCCCATCTAGGTAGGATGTATCATAGCTTTTATATATATACAATAAGTGAAAGCACAGTATATATATAGCACATTGAATAATATGCTCTCTTTAAGTCAGATAATCTATGCTCCAGTATGTTGAAAAAGCACGGCGCATACGCCGCCCTTTCATGCTAACTCCGCAATATTAGTATACAAAGTACCTAATTACTATATATAAGTAACAGGTCAGGTAGCCGGAAGCTTGCTAACTCTCATCTAGGTAATATATTGAATTCGAACCTTGCTTGTTTCCTTTTCTTCCGTATTGTCTACCAAGTATCATTATCACAGGCTGTTCTTTCATCGTAAGCTTAAACGCATAGCTAGGTAATTTGTATCATCTCGTCTTGATAGCATCAAATGCAGCGCTACATAGCTAAATCAAGCGCACTCGTCGAGTAGCTATGTAGTTCACTACCGCTGCCGACTGGTTTCGCGATCGGCGTCAAGTTATTAGCCTATAGACTCTTTGGTCTGTTCATCGACTTGAACTTCTGAGACCGTCACATATTTTTCTCTTAGCTCTAGTAGTAACTTTGGGAACATACCTATATATTCTGGAAAGGACTATAACTACTGTCGTGTTGAGTACGACACCAAGGCCCGGGAAAGCGCTGTGCACTTGATAAAAACTACAAAGTGTGACCGATACTACTATATTACTCTCCCTAACGATCAGCTCGATCGGCTATTGCATACCATACACGTGTATTATATTCTGATATACACAGTTCAGCAACGGCCACACCGGTTGCCATATGCAATATAGGAATTAGTATAATACTATCATAATATGAGTTCTTGGTGTTCGTAATTATCCCAACAACTGTGAACGAACTTGGAGAATCTATAGGCGCTTCTTTGGCAAGATGTGACACCATGCGCTAGGGTAAAGAAACTGCAATGAAGAATGACTACTTGTGGGCAAATGGGTTTCGTCTCCGGATCTTTCACCTATAGCTATCGCATCGCGATGGATGCTGCGATACTGCAGCCGGCTACCCGCTAGCCGCGGCTGCGGGATGGCGGACTGTCCCAAGTCCGATTGGCTGAGCAAGGATCAGTCGGAACCATAAGACATTATTATTGATAACACCAATCACAGATTCAATCAGCGAAAAGAATTTCGGTGGCTTAATTAATAATATCAGTCTATCAGTCTGTTTACTTCATATTATTATGTATCGTGATGTGATTCTGCAGGCGTACTGATTGATCCGTAGAGTGCCTACTCTTGGTCTTTTCAAGTGTAATGGTAGCCCAGCCTATCCCCCCTCCATTATAGATTCTAATTCTAGTAATAGGCAGCGCGGAGTTGTGGCTTCCCTACTTCCTTTACCATTTCGATGACCAATCTGTTCCCTATGTTCACCGTCTTTATCGCTGTCCTATAACTGCGTCTTCAATCGCGGTTATTCATTTCATAACAATTCCTCTCTAAAGGCCAGAATCAACTTTGAGTAGCTTCACAGCTTCGAACAGAACTTCCATTCAGAAAAGCCTTACTAAGACGTGTATCGTTAACGAAAAAAAATAACTCTCTACAGCCCAAGCTTAGGTTTATCTCTATGCACAAACGTTGACAATTGTCGCTGGTACTTCCAGTAGTAGAACCAGTCAATAAAACATGAGCTACCTCTAGGAATTGTTGTGGCTTGTTCAATTTGGGGCGAATACAGATAATGATAATGATGGAAAAGGCCGATAGAGTAAGAACTTGAGAGATGAAGGAGAACCGATTCTCTTTGTCATGCGGCCACCAGAATTTAAACCAAGTCTAATCTAGTCTACTCCTGCCGAGCATTTTGGTACTCCGAATCTAGTAATGACGCCAATGCCGAGAAGGATGAGTAAGCTGCATAAGCGAGGTAAAATTATCTCAGTTAGCAAAGTGCTTCGCCCCAGCCATTGACCTAATCAAGACTCTACGGGTAGCCATTTAGCTATGGCGTAACCCACGAGGAAAAATGGCCGACACGTCTTAGGCTAGCGCCGGTAATCATCTTTCAGCCTATTTTATTAACCAATCAGATGTAGTAGGATGTATGTATGTACTTGTGGCACTACCAAATTTGTACTACACTGCATGGCAAAGGTGAAGAAGGCGCCATGCCATAATAACAAGGCCAGTAATGACATTTATAACATTATTACGGTCAGTCTTATGATACTCTGTCAAGCATCGAATGCACTTTACCTACATGGACCCTGACGCTATATATCCATAACAAGATATTATAATAGTATCATTAGTAACTTAAATTATGTCAGGGTAATTTGGTTTTGGTCCTGAGGTAACCTGGAATCCGTCACCCGAACCATTGGATAGAGCATCACCACATTCAGAATCCACTCTCCCTTTTCATTTCCAGGCTCATGACACATCTTTTGTAAGCCTCGGAGATTAATAGAGATTATGATCCGTCCAGTCCTCACCCAGAATTTTCTTTGTTATAAGTGTAATTAGTGAATGGCTATATAAATAGCCTCAAGTTTTCATATGGTGGCGGACATTCAAAAGCGGACCACAGTCAACTCACAAAAGTTGAATCACCACAACCACAACATGGCTAAATCGCATCGGAGAAATCGTAAAATTAGAGGGCATATGCCAATAAGTAAAGGTACGATTTAATTGCTATTATAGGAGGCTGGCAAGAAGATTGAATCAAGTTAAAGATCACCTGATTTTGGTGAGGGAAAAAATTTTTGACCCCCACAGTGCTCCACTTTATGGACCATACCAATTTAGGCATACGTTATTCCTATTTAGAACTAGTCAAAGATGTACACGTGATTTCTCTGTCTCATTACTCGCTCATCGATCATCACTAGGGAGATATACCTTCTGGTGCGATATGAGATTCTTCTATTCTCTAGACCCATATGCAAGTCCTTGCCGATATAGATCCATTTTTCTCATACAGCTATTAAAGCATGCAGAGATGGACCCGTTACCGATGTGAGCTACTATAGGCAGGTTCCTGTAATTGCAACTGCTGGTGCCGCGTTATCACCCAGCCTCCGAATTCTTTTCGTTTCAGTCTCAGAGTCTGGTTTCGATGATAGGATTGGCAACTTGCGTTTCGTATTGGCCAGACGCTGAACCTGAGGCTATTGCTTGCTTGAACGAGGCATGGTGACAGTGTTATGGTAGCATTCTTGATTTGGTATATAAAATAAAGGATGGAATGGAATATTTACGGGGATTATTGCAGGAATCCCTCCTATACGTACATAGAAACTAAGCGAGAAGATGTGTGGTGTGCCACGTTATATCATCACGTGTATTGTATTACCAATACTGATTATTAATCAGAAAAAAATTGACACTGGCGGTTTTATATATATGTCCGCCACCATAGCTAGAAGATATCAAGCAAATGTATCAGGAATTTTTCCTTCTTATAAGTTATTATAATATCCACACGAATATATCGGGGTAGAAAGTTGAAACCCACCTACTTTCCCTAACCACACAACCCCCCATTTCCGGAAGAGGGATAGTGGAGAGGGTTTAGGCTCACAGTTGTCTACTGATCGCGGTACTCACTTTATTGTCACTCTATTCACTTCACCATGTAAATATTTCCCTTTACCACTTCCCCGACAACCCTCCTGCTTCCTTGGCTGCCGAATTGCCCGCAAGCATTCTATGATCCCCTTCCATATTGGGCATCCGTCGTAGCAGGCCCATTGAAACGTGGCTCCTATGAATTCCTTGCGGAATATCTTCAGGCTTATAACAGCTCTAGCGACAGTCAAGAATTGGATAGTAGCAACACAAAGGACGTTTATCAAACTCCTTCCCCTCCAGTGCCGCAGGCTTTTTTTAACAATTCTGAGGATGCTATCACGAGCATTAACACGTTTGCTGCTCAACACGGATATGCGGTGACAGTTAGAAGATCGAACCATCATGCTAAGTACCTGCATTGTGACCAGTCGGGAATCCCCGCAGCTAGGGTTCCGGATAACAGACGCATTCAAGAACGATCTTCCCGCAAAATAAAATGCCCCTTCAAAGCAGTTCTCAGATACAGGAAAAATTTCAGTGTTTGGGAGTTTTCCGTTCAGTGCTTAAATCACAATCACCCAGCCTCAGAGCGTCTATCTGTTCACCCCATCCGCCGTCGTTGGGAGTTCCATTTACGCAAGGAAGAGATCGAGCACCAGGCTGGCCTATCTACCCGTCAGATTCTTGCCACCACATGAGGAGCCGATGGAAATGATAGCTTAACCCAGCATGATGTTTGGAACTTCCGCATGCGTATGAGCCTGATTCTAGAGTCAGGCTGGTACGTCAACTACTCCGCTGACGACAGCATCTTAACTGCAGCGTTTTGCGCTCACAAGTCCAGCCTCGAGTGTAACGATCGCTCAATCTAGGAAGAGAAAGAATGAATTGCTATCTCTATTTCTAGGCAGCTATGTATGAAAAGATTAAGCTTGGAGAAGGAAAGAAGAAAAAGACAAGAAAGCAGAGAAGAAGGGGCTTTTTATAGCTTGGGAATCTGAGAAAGATCCTACCTCTATGGATAATCCCCCTTCTGTAGGAAAAAACCAGAAGAAAGAAAATAAGAGAAAATAATGGACACAATCTGGCTCATCCGTTACATCGAGCTTCTCCGATGATTTCAATCTCTGTTGCAAATTGATGCAACATACAAGACGAACCATTATAAAATGCCACTTGTCAACATCATTGGAGTAATAGCAACCAATAAAACCTTTTGCATTTATACAGAACGAAAAAGAGGAGTCATTCGAGTTTGTTCTCAGCAATCTCAAAACAATATATCGGTCATTAGGAATCGGGGCTTCGCGAACGATTGTTTCCGACAAGGATGAAGCCCTTCTCAAAGCGATTCCAAAGGTTTCCGAGTTCTCAGGTAGTCTCCTATGTATCTGGCACTGTAACGACCCATTCTTAAAGCATAAGTATTATATTAATGATACTAGCTACATGGCGGTCTATACTATGATAGGATCCAAAGGTAAGGAAAAGAAAGGAAAGAGAAAATTAGAACATAAAAGGGGATAGAGGGTAAATAAACTACTTGTGGGTCATATGACCCACATCCGAGCCTGATCCGTCACAAGCACGTTTAGAAGAACATTCAAACGAAAATGATGCCTCTTATTCAGATGCATTATAGGTTGATTCGGACTCTGACGGCTCGGGAGAAGTGAAGGTCAATGAAGTCCTGCTTTAATAAAGTTATCTATGTGAGGACCGAGGAGGAGAAAGACGCCTGCTGGCAGAATTTTCGAGCTGAATACAGTGCAGATATTTTCAGAGAAGTGCTCCAGTATATTGAAGACGAATGGTTAAATGAAGACACAGGTCGGTGAATCTTACATTGCTATACCAAAGAGTACCTTCACGCTGGAGAAGATGTTACCCCACGAGTTGAAGCTGCACATGGACTAATCAAAAGAGACCTGGAGGTGTCGATGAACGACCTTATCGCAACTGTTCGATCTATTGAGAGAACTATCATACATTAGCATACTGAGGTCCTTCAATTAATTGAAGAGGATAAGACTTACAGGCCTTTCGGCCTCTTAGGCTATTTGTATTGTGACGTGCTTGGTAAGGTATCTAGCATACACTTCATAAGGTCAGACAAATACACAAAGCATATTTGCCTGAAGGCCCTGGAAAAAAGCCAGTTCCACCGGAATGTTATACCGCACTAAGGCGAGCAGTTGGAATACCCTGTATCCACATCATCAAGTACTACGTGGATCGACAACAGCCTTTAGGCCTTCATGAATTTCATTCTCAGTGGCGATTACAGACAGAGAGAGCTCTACCACCAATCGACCAACGGCTAATCGTAGGATTTGTACGCTCGCCGGGTTGCCCTAGTGGCTCTCTTGATCATCCGATATCTCAAGATACAAGTACTCATCGCGAGCCATCTGCATTTGAGCATGTCTCGGGAGAAGCTGTGGGTTCTAGCACAAGGGTAGAGGAACTCGACTCGGAGATCGTGGATGCGGTAGGTGGTATAGGGGAAGTAGCTAGTACTTGTGGTAGTGGTGACGTGATCATGGGACCGAAGCGGAGCGGAATAACTACCATCCGGTGCAGAGTTTTCATCTCTATTCCTTACCGCTGCATCCTGTATTTCTACTTCCTCTACTTAAGCAAGTTAGCTGGTATCATCGAATACCAACTTATTCCCCTTTAACTCATCTCATGACCGTGTACTCGTAACAATGGAGGTCGTGGCGAGGCTGGATATACTACGTAGTCGAAGGAGTTCCAGTAGATACAGGTGTAATCCAATTTTAGTGGTTAGAATCGCTGGTACTTCTAGGATTGAGAGCCAAGCCCTCTCCACTATAACTACCTCTTCCGGAAATGGGTTGTGTGGTTATTATGGAGGTCCTGCTGAATGGGACATAAGCGGGCTAACACCCCTTCAGGGCTAGTTTCAGTCAGTAGCGGTCAGTAGCGGCTGAGTAACCTACATGGTATTGGAGGTCAGTAGCGGCTGAGTAATTTACATGGTATCCCTATCATATTAGCTTGTCTATTGATACGGAATAGTAACTGAAGAGTGACGCTAGCATTATGTAACACTGGACAATTGGTCCATCTACTATGCTTTGTTGATCTTTGGAGAGCTTTGGAGGGGTTTGGCCACTCCCTCACCTCCTTTTACATGACGCCTATGTTTATCCTCCCACCGGTCTCTCTTCCTTCCGACACCATTCCACCCCCTCTCTCCCATGCCTCCCTTGCCAGTCTCCCCTCCCCTTCCAAACGTGGCAATGATGGCCTCCGATCATGAGGCCGCAAACAATGCAGAGTTGCAAGCGAACACAGAGGATGTTCTTGCAACGATACGTA